>JAEMTY010000054.1:0-75000 GCA_020423425.1 Chrysopa pallens
ATAAATGAATAAAGCGATTAATACAAAAAGTCATCATGATCCATTTTATATTCCCGCACAAAGTATAAAATAAATATTTAATCAAAGTTCATAGAATGCGCTACAAGAACAAAGAGCGGACTGACACAAATCCGATCAAATCCGCTGGTAGATATGCACGCACATGCTTAAGATTTTCTGATCAGAATTTCTTATAGGACTGTCCGATAGTGTGCGTTGACCATGATAATTTAAGACTCAAAATAATTTAAGTAAAAAATCCATATTCTTTTCTATTCAATTAAAATGGATTTTTTCTCGGAAGTTTCTTACGAAAGGTCGATTTGTCACAATATATTGGTAGTGTAAGGAAGTAAAAAAAAAATTAAGTTTCACAACGCTACCATATTCTTTCTGTATTAATGTATGTCATTATTGTTGTTTTGTGTTCTAATTGACATGTGCGTGCTCAATTTAATCTTAAACGAATAATCTGAAATGGGTCAAATTTAACAAACTGTTTGAAATTAAGAATAAATCAATCTCAAAATAAAAATACAGACGTTATTTTATTCTACAGCTACAATTGAAATGTCATTTAGCTCACTCAGATTATCAATGATTGAATTAAGACGTTGAATATTCTGTATAATGTATGAGCGATTCTTTCAAAGAAAGCGTTTTAAAACCGTTTTATTGAAGATACACGAAAATTAATTTTCAAACAAATGTTTAATAGAACAGGATCTATAATTTTTGAAACCATAAAAATTATAGTAGGATTAAGCCCATTGGAAACAGAAGAATATAACAAAAATGAAAGGAAAAATAATTTACGTTCTGTGGTCGGGAAGTGGAAGGGGTGAGTTTTTAAGGGTAAAATACGGCTTATCTTGATTTCGGGCAAAACTACAAGTCTTATGGAAAAAAGTTAAACAGCAAAAAGGTTATGTGAAAAACGTGTAAATACAAAACTTGTAGATCTTTTTATTACCTACAACTTTGTCATTTAACTTTTTTCCATAGGACTTGGAGTTTTGCCGGAAATCGAGATAAACCGTATTTGACCGTTAAAAAGTCTTCAGATGTACCTTCCACTTCCCGACCTCAGATGTATTTTTTAAATACTTGCTATCCCCGGGGCCAAATGCAGGTTACGCCTGATTATATCCATCTGTCTTTTGTCAATGTGCTTCACTCTTAGCTAATAATATTAAGAAATAAGAAGAATGCATCGAATTACTCCATGCATTCTTAGAATTCCGACCAAGAAATACAATTGTATCTTTTCCCTCATTAATTACACTAATTCTATGTACTCTTGAATAATATTTAAGTGTTTCTTCTACTGTTACAACAAATAATATCTATTATTTTCAAGCTTGTGTACATTATTTATTTACTCCAAGAGAACCAGCAGATACAGAGTCGAGTAGATACACTTACCAGGTATGAAAATTAATCAAATCATTTCCACAATACTGCACATTTTAGTGAGTATTTTAACAGAATTGACATATAACACTCACAGACTCGTGTGTAAATAGTATTTGTTTCGGATTCATGCATCTAGATATTCATCCAGATATGTATATCATCAACGTGTCTCCTCTCAACGAATAGTATCTATAACCGCAAGGCGATCAACATCAGCTAACTAAACCATATATAAATATATGTATCTTGATTAATAATATTTGTTTCATCTATAACGGATAGAGTGTCCCACACATTCACTATTTTTCATATTTTCATCGTATTTTGTTATAAGAACTAATCGCAAAAAAAACAACTTTTATTTTACAAAATGGCAGGGGGATCAAAAAATTACCTATTTTCATAATCGTTTCACATCGATTGCAAAAAACCGCATCTTTCTAGCTTGCATCCACCTACCCATAAAGAAAGCGGATATGGAATTTTCCCAAAAACTATACAATAAATTTTGGGAGTATGATTGAATATCTTTAATATAGTTCATCAAAATCGGACAACGCGTTAGAAAGTTACAGCATAACAAGCATACATAGATAGAAACAGACAAATAAATTGTAAAAACATCTAGTTATGCCATAGACCTCTGAACTGGATTTTTAGCACCTAAATTAGTATATGTTCAGTTGTTTTTCTTAGTGCAATCTGGATGACAAGCGTTCTTGGAAGATAAGATAAGATAAAAATAAGAGAGGAACCGCAGCTGCGTCTCTTGTATCTAGTCGTTTTGGTCGTCTGTACCCTTCATTAAAACACTCCATCACCTGAATGATACTTTCTGGTTCAAGGTGAAGAGAAAAAACCAGAACAGTTGATGCTAGATTTTCTTGGAAATTATTTTAAACATGTTTATTACATCTTAAAAACATTGTTTGTCTGATAATCCATTCTTTTACTACGACACGCCGTATTATTGTTACAACAAGTAATTACAATATACATTGTAAGTAAAACCAAGACGTTAGAGGTAGCAAATTTAGAATAATGTACAATATGACATTTTAGCACATTATATGCAATAAATTTTACATAAATAGTATAAAATTTTTGCTCTCTGTAAAAAAAGCAAAGTTGTGCATTGATAAAATTTATGCAATCCGTGTACAACATATGTAAGCACTATTCTTAAATTATTCGGGCGTCTACGAAAGTTTTTCTGTTTAAAATTTAATATTTCTGAGTGAAAAAATAGATTCACCAAACTCATTTTTGAATTTAAACCATGTTCTATTTTGTAAAGACATACAATTTTTACGAATCTTCCTAAAGGACTGAAGGGATTAATCGAAATATAATGTGATAAGAATTAGAAAAGTGTCTTTAATAATTTACACAGGTCAAATTTTATTTAACAGAATCTCTTTCTAGTTTAATACACTTTGGCAGACGTCCCACCAATATTTTAATCCTGTAGAAGTATATGATTGTGGTAATTATTGAAAATAAAAAGAAGCCACTACCGGGCAGATCTGATGAAAACGGTCGAAAGTATATAAATTCAAACTTCACTTACACAATTTTAGCCATTGTCATTGCAATTGAGTTTGTATTCAGTAGTAAGAAATGTGAGAAAACGTCTCTGTGTCCTCAACTATTTCGTGCAATTGTATTCTTAGGTCATTTAACACCACATCGTGAATTTTATGGACCATTATAAATTGTTGAAAATATTAGACTTTCAAGCTAAGATCTCAGCGCAAAGTAGCTAAGATAATAACTACTCATAACTCACTATTATTATCCATTGACTACCAAAATGTGATTGGGTATTTTAATATATTAAACACTATACATTATTTTGAAACACGTCATCTATTACAAGTTTAATGTCTATGGTGTTTAAATATTGGTAGTTGTAAATAGTTATTAATTATACCGGTAGATAGAGTCTTCATCATCATGAATGTCCAATAAGAACAGTTTTGCTATGAACTGAATCCAATTCAGCTTTTATTTCATTTGCTGTTTAGCCTTTTAAGTAGAAATGTTTAATCATCGTCCTGAATTCACTTTTTCTCCATTTTTTTAAGTAATAAACAGGTTTTTTACTTCAACTGACAATAAAAATGAAATCACATTTGGAATATGCAATTATGAGTGAAGATACTTAGTTAAAACAGACAATTGACAAGAGCACCATCTCTAAGGATTTTCTTAGGACTTATTAACCTGCCGAAGTAATATACTTTCTATAACATCTGCGGCTATGTTTGCATCCGTTGAATAGAAGACGAATATTTATTATGGGCGACAAATGAATGGTCTCTTGCAAATGAATTCAACAAATATAGGATATATATTTTATTTGAAGAGAATTTATTTGACTACATTTCAATTAGTTACTTTATACAAACTATGTGACAAAAAGGATATGTTTTTGTATCTGCGGTATCTTGTGGTTAATTACGTGTATAGCCAAATATACACTGTGTTTACCGGTGTACATGACAAGAGATCTTTTTTTTTTTTTGATTTTACAACAAAAATGTCTTTGTTTTATAAACAACTCTGTTTGTCCAGAAAGTTTAATATATTCCACATTAGCAATTAAAACAATATGGAAATTAGAAACATGTATGAAATATTATCAAAATCAATCAAACTTTATTAATTTTACACGAATCAATTTTATAGAAAATGTTATACTTTGTATATATTCGTTTTGTACATTTTTCATTTTTACTCAAAGCATTATAGTTATATAGTTTATATATTTAGTATTGAAGACGTCCTAGGCCCGAGACAGTATGGCGCATTTTTTTAGATAAATCAAATTTTAGTACTTGCCTGATTAATTTTATTTTAACAAAGAAATTCTACCCTCAAAATGGCCCTATGTTTCGATAGTAACAGCGCAATACAAATAAATTTTAAAATTTGGTCTAACAGTTTACAGAAAACCCAATCGATTTTTAATTTTTGTCATCTTGAAAATTTTGGTGCCTCTCAAAATTTGCCGCCCTAGGCCCGGGCCTCAGCCTAAATCCGCTACTGAGTTTAAAATAGTTTAAATATTAATAAAAAATAATTTTCTTTGGATTTGTGAGTTAATTCATATTTGTCGCAAATAAATATGAGAAAAATTTTTTTTTTTTATTAAAATTATTAGGTAATTTTTAAAAGCAAAAAAATCATCAATTTGCTTAGGGAATCATCAATTTGCTTGCTTAGGGAAATAAGAGGGGAGATTTTAGGTTTATGACACATAAAAAAATTAGAGATTGAAATCTCGCAACCGGTTTAAGTAAAGTTTCAGTAAGGCTGAACAGTTTTCTTATAAGATAGTGAGGGTCAGGTTGTAATATTTCATATGAGGTTTTAATTAAGCGAAATAATTGTATTAAAATAGAAAAGTATCACCCAAAATTAGTGGGTTTCAAAAACAAGTTCACTCAAATCGAGTCAAATTTGGCAAAGAAATTGCAAAAATTAATTTTTTAAACTTAATGACGTCATCAAAACGAAAAAAATTAGTTTTTCCCTATAATGGTCATTTTTTATCCAATTTTGGCAAACAAAGTATTTAATTGTATTAAATTTTGGCCAAAGTTTTCAAATTTTGGGTTAAATTAAACATATCTGCAATAATTATCAAGATAGTGAGGGTCAGGTTGCAATATTTCATTGAAGGTTTTATTTGAGCGAAATAATTGTATTAAAAACGAAAAGTATGACCCAAAATTATTGGGTTTCAAAAAAAAGTTCACTCAAATCGAGTCAAATTTGGCAAAGATATTGCAAAAATTAATTTTTTAAACTTAATGACGTCATCAAAACTAAAAATTTAGTTTTTCCCTATTATGGTGAATTTTTATCCAATTTTGGCAAACAAAGTATTTAATTGTATTAAATTTTGGCCAAAGTTTTCAAATTTTGGGTTAAATTAAACATATCTGCAATAATTATCAAGATAGTGAGAGTCAGGTTGTAATATTTCATTGAAGGTTTTATTTGAGCGAAATAATTGTATTAAAAACGAAAAGTATGACCCAAAATTAGTGGGTTTCAAAAAAAAGTTCACTCAAATTGAGTCCAATTTGGCAAAGAAATTGCAAAAATTAATTTTTTAAACTTAATGACGTCATCAAAACTAAAAAAATTAGTTTTTCCCTATAATGGTCAATTTTTATCCAATTTTGGCAAACAAAGTATTTAATTCAATTAAATTTTGGCCAAAGTTTTCAAATTTTGGGTTAAATTAAACATATCTGCAATAATCATCAAGATAGTGAGGGTCAGGTTGTTATATTTCAGATAAGGTTTTAATTAAGCGAAATAATTGTATTAAAAACGAAAAGTATGATTTAAAATTAGTGGATTTCAAAAAAAAGTTCACTCAAATCGAGTCAAATTTGGCAAAGATATTGCAAAAATTAATTTTTTAAACTTAATGACGTCATCGAAACTAAAAAAATTAGTTTTTCCCTATAATGGTCGTTTTTTATCCAATTTTGGCAAACAAAGTATTTAATTCTATTAAATTTTGGCCAAAGTTTTCAAATTTTGGGTTAAATTAAACATATCTGCAATAATTATCAAGATAGTGAGGGTCAGGTTGTTATATTTCAGATAAGGTTTTAATTAAGCGAAATAATTGTATTAAAAACGAAAAGTATGATTTAAAATTAGTGGGTTTCAAAAAAAAGTTCACTCAAATCGAGTCAAATTTGGCAAAGATATTGCAAAAATTAATTTTTTAAACTTAATGACGTCATCAAAACGAAAAAAATTAGTTTTTCCCTATTATGGTGAATTTTTATCCAATTTTGGCAAACAAAGTATTTAATTGTATTAAATTTTGGCCAAAGTTTTCAAATTTTGGGTTAAATTAAACATATCTGCAATAATTATCAAGATAGTGAGGGTCAGGTTGTAATATTTCATTGAAGGTTTTATTTGAGCGAAATAATTGTATTAAAAACGAAAAGTATGACCCAAAATTATTGGGTTTCAAAAAAAAGTTCACTCAAATTGAGTCCAATTTGGCAAAGAAATTGCAAAAATTAATTTTTTAAACTTAATGACGTCATCAAAACTAAAAAAATTTGTTTTTCCCTATAATGGTCGTTTTTTATCCAATTTTGGCAAACAAAGTATTTAATTCAATTAAATTTTGGCCAAAGTTTTCAAATTTTGGGTTAAATTAAACATATCTGCAATAATTATCAAGATAGTGAGGGTCAGGTTGTAATATTTCATATAAGGTTTTAATTAAGCGAAATAATTGTATTAAAAACGAAAAGTATGACCCAAAATTAGTGGGTTTTAAAAAAAAAGTTCACTCATATCGAGTAAAATTTGACAAAGATATTGCAAAAATTAATTTTTTAAACTAAATGTCATCATCAGAACCAAAAAAATTAGTTTTTCCCTAAAATTGTCAATTTTTATCCAATTTTGGCAAACAAAGTATTTAATTCTATTAAATTTTGGTCAACGTTTTCTAATTTTGGGTTAAATAAAACATATCTGCAATAATTATCAAGATAGTGAGGGTCAGGTTGTAATATTTCATATAATGGATGCTAAGAACAGAAATAAAATTTTGACAAGAATAAGCCCTGTATGGCATTGGCTTTTATAAATTTGGAAGTGGTGAGAACTGAGTTGAGATGGAAATTAAAATTGTAGAGCAATTTTCACTCGTACATACAACAAAATTTACTTGTATTTATATATGCAAAATGTATAATTATGTAAAATTAATAATTGCCAAAAATGACAAAGAACCTTTTTTATGGAAAATTTTATGCTCTACAATTTTAATTTAAAACTTTTTTTTTACTCTTACTCTTTTGCCCTAACATTGAGAGTAAAATACTAGGAGCGGAATCGCAATCATGTCCCTTATAGACCATAGACCTTGGTCCATGGTCCATGGTCTCCATCACCTGAAGGCAAAGATCCCGTCTAGCCCAAGGTGGCAATTATTTTCCCGTCTAGCCCAAGGTGAAATCGATTAACAGTGTAATCTATTAACTGCCTCTTTGTATAATTATTTTTTTATAATTGATCAAACCGCCTCTGTCTTGCTTTGAACCCGCAATCTCTTGTCTAAGTAGTCACATGGGTAAAGGTGCTAGTGCCTTTACTCACTTGGCCACTGAGTCGGTCTGATCTAACATAACTCTTATCTTTTTTTAAATATATAAAAATTGATGACGTGCAAGACTGATCCGTCAAGAACGTGGTTTCCGAGCATTTACCAGCCAATAATCGAATGTATTTAATACGTGTATGTGCTTAAGGATAATTTTTTAATTAAAATTTTTTCTTTAATTCCAGATGTATTTGTGGTTCATTACATTCACTATTTTCCAACTTCAATCTTATGTCAACGGCCATCGAGACGATGGCGAAAATATTGAAAAATTAGTGTATGTATTAAATGGACAAAATTCACATGGTGAACGGGGCGGCCAGAGTGATACCAGAGATATTGAAGCAAGCCGCCGTAGTGTTATCGATAAGAATTTTATGCGTTTTGGCCGTTCTAAACCCTCCCAATCGGATGACACGTACGATGATGCCGATGCCGATGTTATAAAACGTACAGCACATGAAAATTTCATGCGATTTGGACGTTTGCCAGCAAGTTCAACAAATTTTATGCGCTTTGGACGTAGCAACGACGATTCTAAATTGTTATTACGTCCATCGCGTTACGGTAACAAAGATGAGAATTTTATTCGATTTGGTAAACGGCATCATGATTACACAGCACAAGATTACGATGATGAAATCCAAGATTTGGATGATTATATTAAAGCTGCAAAAGGTTTACGATTGAAGCGAAGCACAACTGAACAAGTCGATGATAAACGATCAGCAAATGATAATTTTATGCGATTTGGACGTAATTCAAATTTTATTCGATTTGGTCGACAAGATTTCACAAAATGTTCATTGTATAATTTCCATGCATGTTTGCAACAACCACAGTTTCAATTGAAATATCCACAATTTCCATTGTGGCTAGCAGAAAATCAATTATTGCAACAACCTATGCAAAATTTTGATGAGAAGAATGATAAAAAAATTGATCAGAATTTATCATCAAATAATTAATAAAAAAAAATATGCAAATCACTATTTTAAAAATGCATAAAAAATATTAATTAAAATTAATCAAAACAAAAATTTAATTTTTTTATTTTTTTTTTTTAATCTACAAAACAGGGTGTCACACACATTTAATATTTTTTTCTAATAAAAACCGGTTGTGAGACCGTTCTCGTTAAATTTGGATCTTTCTAATACAGTGCTATGCTCATACTAACACAAACCAGATACTGGGATAGCCGCTTAAAAACAAGCTATTTTCAAATATTAAGAAATGAAATTTTTTAGTTAAAATTTTGAGTATTATTTAAATAACTACTTAAAAATGACAAAAATTATCAGATTTTTTGATTAAATTAATTTGTATCAACTGTGCTTGAAAGAATTGCAAATTAACTGTACCAATTTATGTTTACAATTTCATTCGATATCCTCCAAAATTCTGCGATAATATTTTTGAGTAAGAATACGAAAGACGTTCGGAATATTTTCAATAGGAACGATCTCCAAAAACCTGTACTTTGGACCGAAAAATATGTAATAATTGTTATATTTTTGAATTTTATTTTAACAGAGGGGCACAGGAAATGAATTCAGTTTTTAATTTTACACTTTTTCAATTATTTTTTAAAACTCTCAAATTTAGCTAATTTTTTTCTGTTTTCTTTACAAAAATTGCGCATAACTTCCCACTAATCTCGATTTATGTAGACCTAAAGCAATTAAGGCAAAAATATTAAGGCTGGAAAATTTTTGTCATAATCATTATATCTATTCTGTGTAAACTAAATTACATTTTGATCAATAAATTGGACTTTATTTCAAATTAGAGTGACCCACTACAAAACACTTACTATTTAACGGAATGTATTGATCGGAAATAAGGGTACAAAAACGGGCCAAAATGCAAGGTGGTGTTAGCCTTTTTTTAAAATTGTTTTAAAATTTCCTCTCCGATTTTATACATTTTTACATACTGGAATCATTTTCATAAAATTCGCAACTTACAATCAATCGTAACTCTTATGTTAAGAAAAATATGATTTGTTACCAAAATTTTGAATTACTTTGTTCTAAACTATTTAAAAAACGGTACAATAAAACGAAATAGCTCGGTTCATGTTTCGTAAAATGTACGGTTTTACGAAGTCTGAACATTGCTCGAGAGGTAAGACCAAGTTTAGGCTGGATTCTAAATAAACTGGCTACTTATCTCACAACATTGTAACATATTTTTAACGTTTTGGCCTATTTTTTCGAATTTTCCGATCATTGCTCTTTTCGATCGTATAAAAAAAACCCTAACTGAAACACAAATTACTTCGTAATATATTTTCTTATTACTAATAATAAAAAAAAATAAATGTAGAACCCCTCTTCACTCGTGTATAGTTATTATAATTTTGCTCTAAACTCCCATAAGATTAAAATGTAATATTACATTCAGTATTACAGAAAAAAAACTAACAGTCATTTATTGTAAATATCTGCATATTATAATACAGAATGACTCAGGAAGAATGTTACCAAACCAAAAGATAATTATAAAAAGATCAAATAAATATAATGTTTCATTTTGTACATTAGTTGGTTCATTATTATTGTTATTAAACAGTACATGTCTAATTTGAAAGTTTTATTCAGTTGTTTTTAATTTTAGTTGTCAAAATATTATTATTGTTAATTATTAATTATTTGTGACAAATTGTTTATTAATTATTTATTACATTAATTAATTTAAATTCTCTAATTGTATCGTGTTGAGTACAATATACGAAGGAGCTTCTGTGGTTTTCAGTGTATTTGTTATCATTTTGTGAACTTTCCTGATAACACATTCTTCATGATCAATTACAAAAATATAAGAATAATTGATTTTTTTTTTTTTTTAATAAAACAACAATCGTTAATCCAATAGCCAAACCATTTTTATGTTTTTCGTTATAATTAAAAAGTTAAATTTAAAAACATTTTAGATTCAGTACAGAGCACACCCCGATAGTTCCCGTACCATTGATTAATATTTTTACGTCAAATTTTGATAATGCATTTGTTTTGAAATTACAAAATCATGGATGATATCCACATTTGATGTTATCAATACTGTATACAAGCATATTTTAATGACATCACATATGTGGATGCCCATTTATGATGTTATACTTTCGAATCACAGCTAATATTATTTATATAAAAATCATGAAAACACTGAAATTATTTATTATATCATTTTTTTCTTTGAAGGAATTTAAATTTAAAGTTCATGTGAAAAATTTAAGTTGTTCAATCTTTCTGGAACATTCTGTTAATATAGAAATTACTTTCTTTTTAATAAAAACTGTATGTATACTATTTTAAAAAAATATTGTATTAATGGCATATAAAATTCACAATTTTTTTTTAATTTTTTTCCAATATTATCAATTTATTTTTGGTAAAAATTTTGTAATCTTCACATATGTACCTACTAAAACCAATGACACACACTTACATACAGGATGCACCACTCATAATATGTGTTATAATTTTCAATGATATGTAATTAAGATCATAAAAGTAGGTGACATCCTGTATAATTTATTAAAAATTATATAAATGTATATTATTGTATTTTTCTTAATGGCTGAATTGTAATAAGAATTTAAAAGAAAAACAAAAAAAATGTAACTTACAAAAAAAAAAAAAAATATTTTGTAAATATTTCAAAAATTCTATAAAAATAAAAAATCAAAGTTTTTGAAAAGTCAATGTTGAATTTTTTTTTTTTTTTACCAAACCCAAAATTACAGTATAAACTTTTTATGAAGCGATCCACACGATCCACACGGGTCTACAAGAAGTGAACGCAGTCCACAAGTAGTGAAGCAGTCTACAATATGATAGAAATGTTTACTTCAAAAAAAAGAGGTTTCTCAATTCGACAGCGTATATAAACATTTTTTTTATGTGTGTTATCGAATAACATCGTCGTTTATGAACCGATTTGGATGATTTTTTGTTGAAAAAGAGATATCCCAAAGGTGGTACCACGATGAGGAAACCAGGAACTGTTGTCCCTAAGGGGAGAGTAGGGGCAAAACAATTATTTAGTGATTAAATTTTATCCAATTAAAAAATTATTCCTGGTACCATACAGCACTTAAAAGAAATTTAAAAAAAGAATCGCTTTAATAAAATGAACTAAAAAGTAAAAAATAATTTTTAACTAAAACTTCTACAAGTAATTTTTCTAGTTACCAATTACCTATCGAAGTCGGCGCCAATCTTGTCCGTCGCTAAAAAATTGATTGCTTGGCGTCGACCGAGAAAGGTAATTGGTTACAAGGAGGTTATAGAAGTTTAATTTAAGTTTAGATATGTTAGATTTTTTTTCGAAAAAATATTTTAAAATATCAAATCGAATTTTGATTTTTACCTTTGAAATTTTTATTCGAGAAAAACTCTTTGACAAGTCCTCTGCTTTCATATTAATATTTTGTATGCCAAATTTCAAAACATTTGGATTAGCATTTTTTGCGTTATTTGAGTGCCCGAAAATTGAAAACAATACAATACAAATTATATGTAATTTAAGTCCATAGTTTGTTAGAAGTACACACCTTTATGTCAATAACAGTAGTGGATAATCGCTCTTAAAATTAAAATATTTAAAATTAAAATTCTTAAGTACAATAATTTCAGATATATTTTTATTGTACTATTTTTGTTCTATTTTATATTCATTTCTGTATCTTTATTTAGAATAAATACATGTTTGATAGGAAATAGAGTTATTAACATTTTTAATTACAAATTCTAATCAACATACTAAAATTAACAAAACTTTTATTTTCATTCAGTACCAAATATGAATAGCAAATATATAAATATTTACTTTTGAATTACATCGTCCATTAAATTATATTCTGGCGTTGCTACGAGTTACGAAATACTACTTCATCAATGAAATATAAGTCTGTGGATGATATAATATTTTATCATCTATATATATTTAGTCACTAATTATTATCAAATTTAAATCAATTATTATTATTTATTTGAACATCTTAAAAAATATTCGTAATTAATATATAATTTATGAATCTCAAAAACTTATTATTATTTATTTATTTTAATTTTTATCAGTTCATGATGAAAAATATTTAAAACAATAATGAGTTCGTGTACTTATGTACGCGTGTCAGATGTTATACTTCTTTGGTATCATTAAAAAACAATTTTTATGCAAATAATTAATTACAATAAAATAATAAAAGGAGACTGGATAAGGATCAACACAGTCAATAAAGCTCAGTTTAAATTTGAATAATTAAATAAATAAATATATATATTCTTACATAAAGTGTAACATAAATCATAACAGCTTCAACCTGTGAATTTTGTGTGATGGTGATGCGCGTGCATCTTAAAATTTCACTTTCATCTATTTTTCATTTACGCGCCTAAAGAAGTATAACTTACTACGTTTAATTTATTTACTGCGTTTTGTTGTTTTATTTTCCATTTATTCAGGTAATATAATAAAACAAACAAAGAAATGTAGTAAAATAATTTTTTAAAAATTCTTAAAAACTAAAAAAAATAATATTCAAAAGTTCCTGAGATTCAAAAAATATATAATCAATAAACATGAATGAAATTCAAAACAGTAATATTCATGATGCAATTTCTTCCCTTATTATTACAATTGAACATCGCAATAACTCTTTGTTTTTTTAGTCAGTCTTTTTCAACTACTTAGGTCATACAAAAGTTACAACAGTATATTCTATAGAACAATAGCATACAGCATTCCTAGACGGTCACCCATCCAAGTACAGATTGTGTCTGATGATGCTTAACTTTGGTGATCGGTTGAGATCGATAATTATATTACGTCAGTGGGGAAATAACTGTAATTATTTATTTTAATTATTACAAAATTTTCCTTTGATATTTTATATAAAATTTGCATGCAAACAATTGAATAAATAATAATTTTTTCTAGAATATGAAGGTTTTATTGCAAATTGAAGCTACCCGTGTCGCATACATCCAATAACGTGTTCTTTTTATATACAATGAACCCTACGAGATTCAATTCAATTCAATTCAATTCTTTATTTATACTTTTTTTTTAAACAATACATAATTTTACAGAATGAGTCAAAAAATAGGATGGGGCTTATGAAGGGAAGGGAACGGTATGCAGGTATAGCTGACTTTATAAGGAACTATCCCAGTATTCACTTGGAAAACCATAGAAAACCATCGGTAAGAATATCCGGCACCCGATACTAATGATTAAGTACCTACCGAGTATCACTGAAGCAATGATTTGGTGCAGGATGTGGAATGTACTTAATACTTAGATGAAGTACATTTAAATCAAAGATTTAAATAAAAGCTGTAAACTAACAGAAGTCAAAAAAGTTAAGTTTTCCAGTTGAATCGACGCAAGATCAAAAACCAAAGAAAAATTCATTTATCAATCAAAATGAAATAAACAAAATTTTAATTAAATTTAAATCGACCTATTTATTATCGATTCAATTGAGAAGTCAAATTTGTAGGGAGAAATATCCTTACAGAATAACTATAAATCAGTATACATAAATCTATTCTTAATACAATTGTGTGAAGCACATTCAGAAGTCACTCATCAAACAAAGAGTGCTTGTCTATAATTAATTTTTAAGAAATGGAAAATTGTGTCCAAGGCTAACCGCTAAACTTCTTCTAATGAGCATAGACAAATATTGTGTGAATGCTTTTTTACTGCAGTCACAAAGCTCGATCTATCCCTCTCTATTATAAAATTTATTGATCAATAGATATTTGAAAGAAAATCTTTCTCAATGCTTAAAGTGTTAAATCTTGCCTAGATTATAAAAAGTGATGAAAAAATTTTCTTACCAATGATTGAATAAAATTCGTTAATTATCCTGCTCGTCACCAAAATAGCTCAAAGATGAAAAAGAGATAGAAAGTTGAAATTTGAAACAGGATTCTTGGTTCAAATACAAGTTCAAACTTTTATTAGAAAAATTTTATGCATTGTGAAAATAATTTCAAATCCCAATTGATGCAATAAAAATAAAAAACTATTTTCATATAATATTTCTTTGTTGCCATCTCGTTCATCTAAACTCGATTTTTAATAATAAAAATTAATTTATATAGTTTAATAGTTTCCAAAGAAACACGATGTTCAAGGGACTTCAAAAAGATATTTACTATACAATCAGAATATTATCTGATTTGTTTATTATCAACAAACATATATACCTAGTATACTCTGATCAAATACTCTGGCAGAATACTAATGTATGTGATATTGATCTTCAATATTGCATTAAGCAAGGTGGAATGCCACTGATTATAAGTTTTGTTACTTTATGGCAATATTATTTAAAATGATATTTGAATGAATGTTAATAGTTTCTACATTGTAAAAAAATTGCAAAATTTTTATTTTATTTAAGCTTGTATTTAGTTTAACTTCCCATGGTATCTGCCTGTCTACCTGTAATCAAATCTCATAAAAAAAAATTGACCTTTCTTAGTAATCCATTGAGCTGTTGAGCAAAAATTAATTATCCATATATAGACCAGGGTAGAAATCTTTAAAAATGGTAAAAATTGAAAAAAAATTATAGTATGATGAAACTCATTAGAAAGGCAACAGAATATAATAACAATGAAAGGAAAAAATAATTTACGGGTGATCTGAGGTGGGAAAGTGGAAGGGGTGAGTTTTTAAGAGTAAAATACGGTTTATCTCGATTTCCAACCAAACTACAAGTTACTATGGAAAAAAGTTAAATAGAAAAGTTGTAGGTTATAAAAAGATCTACAAGGATGCTTTTTCGATAACGACAACCTTTGTGTGGAAATAAACCCGTAGCAACGTTTTGCAACAACAGTTGATACGCAATGATGTTAGACAGTGTTCCACAAATTATCGGTAAATTTGAACCGAAAGATGTTGTTTGGTGAGGTTAAGATTAATGTGGACTCAATAACTAACATTTGCAAAGATAAGAAGTAAACATTATTCATTTTTATTTTTATTATATTAAAATATTTCGATATGGAGTGGAACAAACAAAATACAATTTACTCAAATTTATCAACATAACTAAATACTTCAAGTGAAAAGTACTCAGCTTTGTATATATATGGAACGCTATTCAATACATAGCAACATCGTGGCATCGTAACACCAACAAACCATCGATCTCGGAACACGTAACACTCAACAGTACAGATTGGCGATACGGTGTTACGTTATGATCGAATGTTGCACGTGTGTACGCTGGTTAATGGTGACTCATAAGATTGCTACAGCCAATTTGACCCGAGTATAACATTACATTACATATTCAATCAGGTTTTCGGTAATGATTCTTGTTAGTTATATATATACTTTATGTAACAAGTGAACTTTATATTATACCTATTCTCTATAATGTTCTTTCAGCATCCCAAAGGATTGTGTGCCGTGTCCCGTTAGGAAATTAAAATTAATATACAATTCTTAAACTTTAAAGAAGAGCATATAATTTATGCGTTTATATACACAACGTTTTGTATATTCTACTTAATTTTTTGTATGGTTTTTTCTTTCTTTCTTTTACATAGAATAAATAAATTGTTTAGAAGTTTATTCTTATTTTGTATCCAATTATCTTATAAATAACAATTGAAGTACATAGTTCTTGATTCTTTGTTAACCCATTAAATTGTAGATCATAAAGAAGCTTGCTTTCACTAGGAACTGATGATTATAATAAATTGTATAATAGTTTGAGCTTTGTGACTGCAGTAAAAAAGCATTTAAAAAATGTTTGTCCATACTCATTAGAAGAAGTTTTGCTGTGAGCCTTGGACACAATTTTCCATTTCTTGATGATTAATTATAGACAAGCACTCTTTGTTTGATGAGTGACTTCTGAATGTGCTTCGCACAATTGTATTACTAATTATTATTACTAATTTATGTATACTTATATATATTTATTCTGTAAGGATATTTCTCCCTACAAATTTGACTTCTCAGTTGAATCGATAATAAATAGTCGATTTAAATTATAATAATGTTTATTTCATTTTGATTGATAAATGAATTTTTCTTTGTTTTTTGATCTTGCGTCGATTCAAATAGGAAAATTAACTTTTTAGACTTCTGTAAATTTGCAGGTTTTATTTAAATGAATTGATACTCGGGAGGTATTTGATCATTAGTAACGGGTGTCGGCTATCCTTATCCTTACCGATGGTTTTCTATGGTTTTCTATGTGGTTTGTACAAATTGAATACTGAGATAGATCCTTATAAAGTCAGCCATATCCAGGGAAGGTGCCCCATCCTGTTTTTTGACTTATTCTGTACAATTATTTATTGTTTACCAAAGAATGAATAAAGAATTCAATTGAATTGATGATTTTTCTATATTTTTAGATATTACGTAAATTGACCGGAACCTTGGCAGCACTCTCATTCTTTGTAGTTAACATTTTAATATGGTTCAATTGAGTCTCTCATGTATTGTGCGAATTTTGAAATGGACAGACAAGTTAGGTGATTAAAAATGAGTACAATGAAATTAAAAGGCTATGTAGATAACTTAAGAGTGTACCGAATGGTTTGGCAAACTGGCAGAGGTGTCACGGCTGTATAAAAATCTCACGTTTTGATTCTGGCACTTAGGTTTTATGATTTTAAGTTCTATTCTTTTCCTGAAATTAACTCCACTGAGGAATTTTCACCACTGCAAAAATAATTATTGCTTCGCGATTATCAAATCCACCTAGCTGTAAATCTTAATAGAAATCAGCAAAATTTTGTTAATTGTGCTATTTTTAATTAGAATTCATAAAATTGTATAAATATCCAGTCTATACAGTTATATATGTATAATATATTAAAATGTATTGTTATTATCTATATGTGTTTATTAGCCAAATTTGAGCTAAAATTGTGAAGAACTGAAATATTTTACAAAAAAATGTTTCAAACAAAATTTGTTTGTTTCAAAAAAATAAAAATTTTTTGTATTTGAAAAATTTTTTTTCGATCTTTTACAGTTTAAAAGTCGGATCAAGGATCCATTGGACCTAATGGACCGATTTGGCTCGTTCACGAACTTGGACCTTTTATTTTTAGAATAGTCACCAAAATTTCAATTCACTATAATTTTATATTTTTGAGGAATCGTGATGAAGGACGGACAGTCGAAAATGGACTAATTAGATGTTTCTTTGAACACCTCTACCAAAATTTTGTTTGTAGGGTCAATATTAGATAGCGTTACAAACTTTAGACTAAAATTAATATACTTTGATCATAACATTTCAATTTTGTTTGTTTTCAAAAACTCAATTTGCAATCATAAAAATGGTAAACAAATTATGATAAAAGCTTGCAATAAAATGTAATTAAATGCGTGCAAAATAATTGAGAACATTGTATAATCTATTTTCATGGCCATTTATTAAAAACTAGGAAATGCTACCCAGTTTATTATGCACATTTTCTTTTTTCTCTACATTATGTATTTAATTTGTGTTATGTGGTGCTGCTTGTTACCAATTGCATTTGTAATCCCATATAATGCAATTAGGGAAAAAAAAGGATTAAAACCAAATAGTCAATTGTATATGGAGTGCTTTCACAAAATTATTTTCTACTTAAAAGAATTAGCAATATGGTCCAATAAAAAATGAAGTTTTCGAGTCAAATTTTTGTATCGTGTTTTACATGGAAATACACATTTTAAGATTCACTGAGTTCAAAAAGTTGGTTTTTAGAAATTGGTATGCTGTGCCTATTAGAGGTTAGCTTAAGATAATCCTAGGGTGGAAGAATTAGCATTTCATCAAAATCGACTAGCCGGGTGTTCCACTCCTCGAAAATGACATAAACAACATGCTTTTCAAACTATAAACACAAAACATTTTAAGCTTTACAACTTTTATTTGAAACATTTCTCTGGAAAAATTCATATAAGATGGGAAAATTTACATAATCATATTTAGATGCATTCATAATACTCTTTAATTCACTTATTTAGAAATTTTTGGTATTTTTAGATTTGCTTTTCGATATCTTAGCCAAATTTTGATTGAGTCGAGTAAACTTTTTTTGAAATCCATTAATTTTGGGGCATATTTTTTCATTTTCCATACAAATAATTCGCTTAGTTCAACTTTTTCATGAAAGATAATGATCAGACTCTCACTACCACGAACTTTATCAAGATATGTTTAATTTAAACAAAATTTGAAAACTATGACCCAAATTTAGAAGGAATACATACTTCATTTGCCAAAATTGGATTCAAATTGAGTGTAAGAGAGAAAACTTAATTTAATTTTTGGTTGAAAGGACGGTACAAGATCATTAAATTAATTTTTTCGATATCTTCGGCCAAATTTTAACCGATTTGAGTGAACTTTTTTTTTTAAATCCACTAATTTTTCACTGTTGTATGTAAAAACACATAGAAATTTAATCCTTTCAGAATGACGTCTTTCTACCAATTCTAGTTACGTTTATTTGAGACCTCAATATTTTAACACTCCAGAAATTAATATTGCTTCGAGATATCAGATCCACTGAAAATATTAATAGTTCGCAAGGTAATTTTGAAGGGCTTATCTTGATTTTCAGCAAAACTGCAAGTCCTATGGAAAAAAGTTAAATGACAAAACTGTAGGTAATAAAAAGATCTTTCACTTTTGTATTTACACTTTTCTCACATAGCCTCAAAATTTATGTGAAAAATTTATATATCTAAGTTTTTGGTTTTTTATTCCTTTTTTTTAACGTAATTTGTTGAAAACCTTTTTATGCTCCAAATACACTGTAATTTTTTTATTTAAAACATTTTTTTTTTCATCTTATTTTGAATAAATATCGAAAAAGCACCCTGATTTTCAATCGAAAAATTTTGAGGTTATGTGAAAAAAGTGTAAATACAAAAATTGTAGATCTTTTTATTACCTACAACTTTGCCATTTAACTATTCCCATAGGACTTGTAGCTTTGCTGGAAATTGAGGTAAACTATGTTTTACCCTTATAAACTCACCCTCTTCCACTTCCCGACCACATATCGCCCGTAAATTATTTTTCCTTTCATTTTTGTTATATTCTCTTCCTCTTCCAATGGGTTTCATCCTACTATAATTTATTTTTCACTTTTTACTATTTTTAAAGGCTTCTACCCTCTTGTACATTGTTTACATAATATTTCGAACTATTTTGAGTAGCCCAACCTGTAAAATATATAAGATAATGGTTTTGTAATACTTGCAATCGATAAATTTCTTTTCGAAAGACTTCTTTGATTCCACACATCAAGTTTCAAAGTCATTTTCAATTGTGTTACGGTTTCAATTAGATGTACTGAAAAGCGTTATCACTTTTTCGGTTTTCGACTTAAAAGTGATAACTGCTAAATTGTATTTTGATATTATTAGTATATTTAATTGGAAAATATACGAAACCGTAGCTCAATTTACGTGGCAGAATAAATTTTCAAATATACTGTGCAACCGGTTTGGGTATGCATCAAGCGATATATTCTAAGTGGAGAAAATTCAATAAATAGTTAGAAAAGGAAAAACTCTAAATAAAATGCCAGAAAAAGGAGAAGATAGTAAAAGTGATACGGTAATAAATTTGGAGGCCAAATTTTTGTTCAACTAAAATTTAATCAGTTTTATTCTTAAAACAGGTCGAAATTGAAGTTGAAACTGGAATTATTAAAAGTAATTATGAATTACCAACATTACCAAAACCATTAACTTACGAAGAGAAGAAATATTTATTGGCAGTCGAGCGGGGCGATATTGCAAATGTTCGAAGGTAAATTTCTCGTAAACTTTATTCAGTAGTCCAAATTTATTTAAAAAAAGGATTTTCTTGATTTTAGAATACTTCAACAAGCCCATCGAACGCAACATATCGATATGAATTGCGTAGATAGCTTGGGTCGAGGAGCCTTAACGATTGCTATCAATGGTGAAAATATGGAAATGGTTGAACTGTTAGTTATTTTGGGCGTAGAAACAAAAGATGCTTTACTACATGCAATAAACGATGAATTTGTTGAAGCTGTTGAATTACTTTTGGAGCATGAAGAAATTATTCATAAGGAAGGCGAACCTTACGTAAGTTACAATTTTCCTGAATAAATCATTTTAGAAGGACAATCAACCAAAAAAAGTTATGTTTTAGAGTTGGCAAAAAGTGGATAGAAATATCTCAACATTTTCACCCGATATAACACCGTTAGTTTTGGCTGCCCATAAAAATAATTATGAAATTATAAAAATCTTATTGGATCGTGGAGCAACTTTACCCATGCCTCATGATATCAAGTAAAAAATAATTCTTAATTTCTTTATTTGTTTTGAAGATTATATTTGAAAATTTATTTCTAAAGATGTGGTTGCGACGAGTGTATCCGAATTTCTACTGAGGACTCTTTGCGACATTCCTTATCACGTGTTAATGAGTATCGAGCGCTGGCTAGTCCTTCATTAATGGCTCTGTCATCTAGTGATCCAATTTTAACAGCGTTTCAATTGTCTTGGGAACTGCGTACTTTAGCATTTGCGGAACAGGTAAAGAACATTTCCCCAAATATTATTTTTCGGCATCGAACCAATTTATTGTGTGGTTTTAATGCTTTTGCAGGAATGTAAAAGTGATTATTTGGAATTACGACGTCAATGTCAACAGTTTGCTGTCGATTTATTGGATCAATCGCGTAGCTCCCAAGAATTAGCGATTATTTTAAATCATGATCCAGATGAATTACCATTTGAAGATGGCGATCATATGAAATTAGCTCGACTTGAACAAGCTATCAATTATAAACAGAAAAAGGTATGGCCTAAAATAAGACTTCGCAAAATGTTTAGTGTTTTGTACCGAACTTCCAAAAAGCAGTTAAATGATGAAAAAAAGTGTAGAAGGTTTGTGAATTTGAGGAATCATGATAGTAAATTTAATCCAAAGTTTCTATTGGTTCAAAATATTGAGTTAATAAAAAACTGGTCTATATTAGTGTTTACCTTTCTGCCAATCAACTCTTCAAGAAGTTCCACAAAAACTCCAAGAGCGAAATTAGTCAAAATCCTACAAGGCAAATTTAAAAAAAAAAAAAGAAAAACAGTTGGTACAGAGCACTAATTTTCGAATTGTAATCATAATAAACTTCTTTTTTTTTTGGTTAGTTTGTGGCTCATCCAAATATTCAACAATTATTGGCATCACTTTGGTACGAAGGTGTGCCAGGTTTTCGACGAAAAACAACAATTCAAAAATTTATGATATGCATACGCGTCGCATTATTTTTTCCAATGTACTGTACATTGTATATGATTGCGCCAAATACGCCAACGGCCAAATTAATGCGAAAACCATTTATGAAATTTTTAATTCATGCTTCATCCTACTTATTTTTCTTATGTAAGTTTTCCTTTTTTTTTGCTTTTCCATAAGGCTTTTATTTAGGTAAATTCCCTCGCTTTTTTAATAAAGTTTTGTGGCACTTTATTTCTTTTCAAATTTTTTAATTTTTTAATTTTAATCTGATAATTTTTATTTCAGTAATTTTAATTTTGGTATCGCTGCGAGCTGAAGTCCATATTATACAAATGTTTGGAACTGAGCCCATGAAAATATGGCTGGATGAACAATTGAAAAGACAAAGGGGCCAAGGTCCAACGTATTTAGAATTGCTAGTTGTGGTGTATGTCTTAGGTAATTATAGAGCAGACTGCCTGAATAATCATTCACGTATACTTCCATTTTTATACTCAACATACATAATATGTCAGGGTATATTAATTTTAGTCTAAAGTTTGTAACGCTACGTAATATTGACTTCACAAACAAAATTTTGGTATAGGTCTTCATATCTCTCCGTCCGTTCGTCAGTACCATAGCTCAAAAACAAACATACAAATGTGAGTTTAAATTCGTGTGTGAGCAAAATCGATCCATTGGGTCCTGAATAAATCCTGGACCCAACTTTTAAACTATAAAAGATACAAGAAAAGTACAAATACAATAAATGTTTATTTTTTGACTGAAGATAGTCCAAAGAATGAAATTCTATCGTATATCGAGTATCTAAACAATTAACTGTGTTAGTTGTTATCTTTACTTGTTAAATCTAAATAATTGAAAATTTTACGTAATTTTTTTCAGGATTTATTTGGGAAGAAACATCTGAAATATTCATAGAAGGAATTCAAGCATATCTACGAAATATGTGGAATTTTATTGATTTTACCAGAAATTCTGTATACGTTGGAACAGCAATATTACGAATTGGTGCATACATTCAGCAAATGCATGAAATTGCACAAGATCCATCAAGTCGTTATATTCCACGGGAAAATTGGGATGCTTTTGATCCACAATTAATTGCCGAAGGTTTATTTGCAGCAGCGAATATTTTGAGTGCCCTCAAATTGGTTCATTTGTTCTCAATAAATCCACATTTAGGACCATTGCAAATTTCATTAGGTCGAATGGTTATCGATATTGTGAAATTCTTCTTCATTTATAGTCTAGTATTGTTTGCATTTGCTTGTGGTACGTATAACACTCAAAATGATCTCAATTTAGAAAATAGCATTGTATTTTTACGTAAAAACTGTGAAATAAGCTCTACAAACACGTAGAGATTTGCAGTTTTTGGCAAATTTCTCAAAGCAGTATAGGTATTTTGTTATATGCGTTTGATCGGGTGGAGGGAAATGAAGAACAAATTTTCGGAGTACACGTTTATACGATTTTTAATGATCTTTTTTTATATTTCGTCCTTGGTTACGTATTTAGCGCTAAAGTTTAAAAAAAATATGTAGATTGTGATATAAAATGCGATTGAACGGTTAGTGCATTTATTGGCTACAATAAATGGAATTCAGACTACATATATTCTGTGTTATTCTTGAAATTTGTCCGGAATAATGACATCCAGATTGGATTTCATGCGATATTTCAAAAACTACGCACCCAAACATTAAATAAATATTATTTTTTTTGAATCTACAGGTCAGACTAGAGCAATTACATAATTTTTATTGAAATCGGAGACAAAAAATCGCTTCCAATCTTTCGATTTTTTTAAAAGAATGTACTCCTTAGAAAATAACGAAAAGTCGATAAACATTTTTATCTCCAATTTCGATAAAGTTATGTTTACGAGGGGAAGTATTCCAAAAATAATATTTGTTCAACGATTGGATTCGTGGTTTTTAGGATATTGCGTGAAATCCGATACCGAGGTCAATACTTTGGGTAAGATTTGTGCAATGTCTCGAAACTTAGCCATTCAATTGTAAAATAAGTGATGTTTTAAATTTTTTAGATCTAAATTATCCTAGAAAACATAAAAATCGAATTCTATTTTTCGACCACATTCAGTCCAAATACCGGTTCGGTACCGGAACACAAAAATTTCTTTGAAATATGTCTACAGATGATCTTCAATAGCCGATTGCAATGCACCTTACAATTTGGATTCACCACTCCAATACAAAATTCAAAATCCCAATTCCACTATACAATCATTTCATTGGCAAATAATTTCTTGGAATATAATTACGATTAGTACATTTTTACTAATAATATCAGTATTTTATAGAATAAATACAATTTCAGGAGATCAAAATTTGTAGTTCGAAAGTTAATAATTTTTCAATACTTTCATATTATAGGTTTGAATCAACTGCTTTGGTATTATGCTGAAATGGAAAAGAAAAAATGTTACCATTTACCTGGCGGTCTTCCCGATTGGGACAATAATGGAGATTCTTGCATGAAATGGAGATATTTTGCTAAGTATACAGAGAGATCTTTGACTTGTGCTATGAATAAATCTTATAATTAATAATCATTATTTTTTTACAGTGTTTTTGAAGCATCACAATCACTATTTTGGGCCAGTTTCGGTATGGTTGGTTTAGAAAGTTTTGAATTAGCTGGCATTAAATCATATACACGGTTTTGGGGATTATTAATGTTCGGTTCATACTCGGTGATAAACGTTATCGTTCTACTGAACTTGCTTATTGCCATGATGTCCAACTCATATGCAATCATTGAAGTAAGAAACCGATTTTGGATACGCTAAATTTGGAGAGTAAGATGATGAATGCGTGACGAGAGTGTTATGAAAAGTATGGTCGAGGCGAATCAAAGTTGAGAGGGGGATATAAGTTAGTGAAGATCGAAAGAGAGAGAGTATAGATAGATATAAGCTATGAGTTGAGAGGGATATATAAGTTAGTGAAGATAGAAAGAGAGAAAAACATATGTATAAAGATGGAGCTAAAGAAGTTTTACTTCAGTAGCCTGATCTAGAGCATACTCGTATTTTTTTTAGGAACATTCCGATACTGAATGGAAATTTGCACGCACACGATTATGGATGAGCTATTTTGAAGAAAGCGCTACATTGCCTCCCCCGTTTAATATAATGCCAACACCAAAATTAATGTTTAAACTTTTGGGATTACGGAAAAAAGATAAATTAAGGCAAATGTCATCGAAGGTAACTTTTCTCAAAATATTGCAGAGAGATGGAATATGATTTTTATTATCATGGTTTTAGAGACGCGAGGGTAAAGAAAAAGAACGTGACATTCGATATACAGCTGTAATGCGCGCTGTTGTTTGGCGATATGTTTCCGCAATGCATCGTAAGATGGAAGAAGATGTGGTTACTGAAGACGATATTAATGAAGTGAAAGGAGATATTTCAGCAATGCGATATGAACTCTTAGAAGTATTTGAACGTAATGGCATGGATATATCAAGTTCGGAAAAGAAAGAAAAAAGTAATACATATATCTATTAGAGTGGATAACTGTGGAAAAATTTTAATTATTCTGTTTTGTAGCTGTTTTGGGTAGAAATCAAAAAGTATGGGAACGACGTTTAATGAAAGACTTCCAAGTAGCACCAATATCAGCTATGGAAGAAGAAACACCCGCCGAGTCAGAGGATTCTCTATCTAAGTAAGTTGGTGTTGATATAATTCGAAGACATGAACTCAACTTTCAAATTAAATGTTAATAGATTCCGAAGAATTGCAAGACTTGCAGTCAACACATCCAGTTCTTATAAATGGGGTCAAGTTGTCGAAGGAGCTGTTTGCCAATCGTAAGTATTAACATGCATTATGAATTCTTTTTAGTTTTGGTAAATGTATAATCACAATTTTAGTTCACAAATTGGACGCTGTCATAATCGCGAAGCTTATAAAAATCAACAGAATCTACAGCGAGCAATGGAAGAAGCTCGAAAGTTGGTACTTAAAAGTCCAATGCCTGGAATGTCTCGTGCTGCATCTCCAATTGACATGCCGGTGGATAACAGTGATACGTTAATGAGCCTTTTGAAAGATATTTCTGCAGATACTGGAGGACGGTTTAGTCCAACGTCTAAAACACCGACACCGAGTGAAGGTTGCTTATAAATTTTTTTCTTTCTCTCAATTGAAAACAATTGTTTATACTAGAATACAAATTAGCATAATACTTTTTTAGGAAAATCTCTGAGTGTGAGTGGAACAAAACCTCCAGCATTAGGTCTTTCAGCGTTGACAACCCAGCTGAAAGACAAATCACCAATACCAACACCCCGTGGACCAACTCCAACCCCATCAGTTAAAGTAGCAAAAACACCAACGGTTTCTAGAAGTCCATCACCTCAAAAAGCGGACGATACGACTTCCCCACCACAAATTGCATCACCACCGCCTCTTATATCAGTTGATAGCCCACCATTAAAACCTGAAGACATTCCTTCAATTGCTTCTCCAACAGGTAATAAAAAACTAGATTGTCTCGCCACAAGAGCGTCTTTGAAAATATTGATTATTTCTAGGCGATGAAACACCATTAATACCAATTCGTCGAACTGATGGAGATTCACCACCGAAAGTGATCAAGCGTAAAGCTCCAGGAACAGAAACATCTGTTAGTAGACCAGTCGCTCCTGAAATTCCACAATCTACACCAGGAGCAATTCCTCCACCTCCAGCTAAAGTTAAGACTAGGCCTCCTACACCACAAGCAGCAGAACCACCAGCGCCTGTAAGATTATTTAATAATATTTTTTTCATAATAAAATTCCTCCTCGATATACTTCGATTAAATCCATTAAGGCGTTATTTACAAAATAAGTAGACCAGCCATTGTGAAATAGCATACATATGATGTTTCATTAATTTCTAATTAATGATCTGGCTAAAAATTTCCAGTAATGATTTAATCGATTCTAAGCTTGAACCAAGATACCAATGATATCTTGATAGTAAACTTCGTACATAAATTTGGCAACCCTTATATCTAAATATTAGATACTATTAGCATTAACGTTTTCTAGGAACCACCACGAGTTCAATCTCCAATTCCAACAGTGAAAGTAACGGAACCTGAACCTGAAAAACCAAAACCGAGTGAAGAAGTGAGTACATCAGCAATGATATCAGTGCCAAGTACAGAATCCCTCATTAAAACGGACGAAGAAGAAGGAGTTTCGTCTCCAGAACCATTACGAGCAGTACGTAAAATTGAAGATGTTAGTACGATTAAACGTCAACCAAAATCTGGATGGCTGTAAACCCATGATAAAAAGCTTAAAAAAAAATTTTCAAGTGATGGATATGGTTGTGGACAGCCCGTGTTATTGGATGACAACTAAAATTGCTGAAATGTTGTAAAATTTAAAAAAATATGAAAAATTTATATTTTTAATAAATATTAATAAAAAATAATTTGACTGTTTAAATTTTAATCGATTGTTTTCTTTATTACGCCTTTCAAAAACTTACAAGTGGATATTAGGGCGTTTTTTGTCTCAATATTCACTTTTTTATATAAAGCTAACCAGTTTTAAAACTATTAAAAATAGTAACCAAATTTTCGTTTAAGTGTTCAAAATGCCAACTTATCAGACTATTTTTATCTGGCTGTCTTTCACGATAGCTTAAAACTGAAAACATACTGTAATTATGATAACGTGCTGTAAATTTATATGCGATAAACCCATAAGAAATAGAGGATAAGTTTTTCAGGTGCAAAAAAATGTTTTTTAATACAAAAATTTTTGGATACATAATTTTTCCATTGTTTTTAGATTTGCCACAATTTCAGCTTAAAGACAGATCATTATCACATGTATAATTTTAACACAAATAATAAATACTTCATATCTGTATGATTGTATTTTCTGTATTTTAATAATGCTTATAATTATAAATACTTAATTAATTCTAACCAGATAATCAAGTAATTATATTCTAAGCTTCTAATATATTCATTTAACCGAATTTTGTCAAAACAGAGGCATTAAAGTGAAATTTAAAATAATTAGTAATTTTACCCTACATTTAGCAAAGAATAATAGAAAATATTATGTATACAAATAAAGCATGGAATTGAAATACTCAAATGACTTTCATATTATACCATTTAAATGAAATCAATAGTTTTTAAATTACAGCAAAGTATTACAGGTTACCGCAGTACCCTGTTTGATCGAGTAATTCCCGTAATTACAGTGCTGAAGTTTCTGACGCATGTCGGTAAGGTCTCTGACAAGCCAGACAATATTTAAGTGACTTAAAAAATACTGCAGAAATTTCAAAATTTTAGATTTATTAAATGGATATTAATTTTGAAATTTACAGGAGACACGGCTCCTATAAAGAAAATTTTATCAAAATCGAAGACAAAAAATGTTCTCGGTTTTTCGTAATTTTCTTAGATTGCAAAAAGTTGAACAAAATTTATTGTCTTATATTCCGTTAAAATTTTGATTTTAAGGTTAATATTATCTGTAGATGGGACGCCATGTTATTTGAGATATTGCCTGAAATCTCGTCTTTTAGTCACCAAATTCTGAAATAAATGGATTAAAATTTTTAAGGTTTTTCCAGAACCACAAAAACCGCGAAATGAATGAATGCTTTTTTTTAGTCAATAAATGCAGCTTAGTGCATTTATTGATTGCCGCGAGGTTTTGTGTACTCTTCCCTCGCCGTACATCACTACTGATTACGTAGTCCAAACCCTTGGCTGGGCTTCGTGCCGGTGAATCTAAACAGTTTATGCGAAATGTGTCAAACAAAGCCAAATAAATTGACTTTATGCCCTTTTACGAATTTAAACTCACTTTTTTAATATACGCCATCAGTTCGCTATTTCTTCTATCGTTATCGGAACGGAAGGGACAGCAAAAAACTCATGAAATGATTCTATAAGCAGTATTCTGTTAGTATACATAAAATTGAATCAACACTCAATAATTTAAACATTTGAAAATTGGAATAATTAGAATACGAACTTCTATAAAACCAAATAAGTGTCATACCTGGTCCTAGAACTGTGTCCACACTTTGCTATACCAAATCTAGATTTTATTGTACGACAAAAAGAAATTATATGAAAATAACGATTCGAAAAAAAAAACTTTTTCTTTGAAAGTTATTAAAAGAAATATTAATATGAAAGTAAACAAAAAAATTGTTTAAAGTGGATTTTCTTTTTTAATAACATATTATTAATGAAAAATCGTGTGTATATGATGTTATGTTATATGTTTTATTGGAAAATTGTGATTACATAAGATGATCACTAATAATATACAGGATATACACTTTAAAACTAGCAAACTAATCGATAAATGATTGGAAAATGGTTTACTATTACCATCGAGACAAACTTTATGAATTAAGCAAATTCAATTTTTTTCTGCAAAAATTACGGTTTTTCCATAGTTAAAACTGTCATAAGCCATCGAAAAACAATAAATGATAGGTTTCTAGAAAAAAAATTTTTCATGAACTGAAACACTATTGAAAATGATAAATATAATTGAGAAATTATGAGTTGAAATTTCAGAAATTTAATATTACTAGAGTTGCGCAGAAACAAATAAAATACACATTTAAAAATTTTTATAAAAATTAGGATTTAATTCAGTAAATGCACATAAAATTCACATCAAAATGCTTACTACAACGTGCAACTCAAATATAATAATCACTTTACTACATTTGTTTACAGCTACGTTTGCACTCCATGTCTATTCTCTTGAACGGTTTAAGTTCCCACGTATTTTTACAACAATTCAATTCACTACACAACATGGCTCCATTAACTCAAAAACCATCTCACCCATAAACAATTATTCACAATACCAATGCTGAATTAACGCGTTCAATATCCAATATGGCTACTAGCAACCGAGCCTGCTTGTAACCAAAATCACGTGCTACACGTGCATTTAACAATAGACTTGCATAGCTATACAACTAAACTCCGAATGACTCGGCATCGTACTTTCCCTCTTTTATCACCGTTTACACTTTAAAACCACAAGAAGATATTTATGCCTTGCGATACCCAATTATGTTCATACAAAATCAAGTTATTAATTAGGAAATTTAATTGGCATTTTAGCGACATCATTAAATTTTTTATGTAGGTTTAATCAACGGTAATTATAAGATCTTTTAGTTTAAAAACATGGTAAAACCAAAAAAATTCGTATTATCTCCGAAAACTGACCGAGTTTAGAAAACAATTCATGTAATTTTATGTTGTTTCGTGGTATTAAAACAGCTCCTGGAGTGTTTGTCACTGGAGTTTCTGAACATCCTGTATATTATACCTAGGTATATGCTAATACATTTGACCTGTCCGAATAAACTCTTGTCATATATCTATCTAATTCTGGTAATTGGATTACGTGAGGGTATTGGATGGATATACACATATTAAAAATGATTAAATTACCTTTCATGAAAATACTTTTTATTAATCACTTTTATTAAATACCTTACAATCTATTCAACTTCACGAAAATTACATATCGAAAACTAAATTTTTTTTTAAATTAAGAAATCCTCCAAAAAAATTAAATAAATAAATAATGTCGTGTCGTATCACTGAGTCTCGTGAAGATTTATTAGTTGGTTCAGAAGAAATTCGTAAATCACGGCAATCAATACAATCGAATTTATCGGAGCATGTTTTAACGCCTGTGGAAAAAACATTTCTATTGCATGCTGAACGGGGTGATTGTGCAACTGTTCGAAAGTAAGTTGTTAGTTTTCTTACATTGCATACACGAGGGTATATAAAATTGAATCTAGGATTTTTAATGCTTATCGAAGGTATCACAAAAATTCTCGCATACTTCTTTATAGAATCACCTAATCAGTGTCGTTTATCTGTATCGAGGTTTGAAAATACAAGGACTGTTAATTTCAAAAAAAAACTAATTTTTACTTGATACATTTTTCCGTTAAATTCCACAGATAATTTAAAGCAGATAAATAAACCTAAGCTCTTTTAAACAATTAAGCTCTGTTAATTGTTATTTTCTATTATTTTAATCTAAGGCAAACTTTAAAGTATGAAAAATTGCGTTTTAATTCTGAAAATATGTAGTGAGCTTCTAAATTAAATACCTTTGACAAGAAAAATTACTGAGTTCCCCTTTTCGATTACTTTATCAAAAATTTGCTTAAATTATATCGAAAGATATTTTGAAATCGATCATAAATTTCATATCGAAAAATTTCCAATTCCAAAATTTTTTATTTAAATCCCGAAATCGGATTATATCTTTTCGAGATTAGTAAATATTTCAAGATTTCAAAAAAAATTTTTTTTAGATTGATACAAGATCATAAAGATCAAACAGACATTTTAGATATTAATTGTGTGGATCCATTAAATCGATCCGCATTAATTTCTGCAATCGAAAATGAAAATATTGAGCTTATTAAAATTCTACTTGAAGCAAATATTCAAGTTAAGGTAAGATCATTATTTTATTGAATTTCTATTTGAGAATTTATCGAGCTGTTTTGATTTAGGATTCACTTTTGCACGCCATAAAAGAGGAATATGTGGAAGCTGTAGAAATTCTATTGAGATGGGAAGAAGAACATCATCAACCAGGAACTCCATATGTAAGAAATTCATCTGTTTAAGCTTCGCTAAAAATTCGATATCATTATATTTTTGTCTTTAATTAGAGCTGGGAGGCAATCGATAGATCAGCTGCAACATTTACAGCGGATATAACACCGTTAATTTTAGCTGCTCATAAAAATAATTATGAAATTATCAAAATTCTTCTGGATCGAGGAGCAACTTTACCAATGCCCCATGATGTAAAGTAAGGATTAATTTAATCTAAATCATTCCTGTCTACATTACCTTTATGCTGTTTCTTTTGGACTTTTAAAGTGCAAAATAAATGGGCATGCCAATTTTAGCTGCTCATAAAAATGATTATGCAATTATAAAGATTCTTCTGAATCGAGGAGCATCTTTACCAATGTCCCATGATGTAAAGTAAGGATTAATTTAATCCAAAGCATTCCTGCCAAATTTGCCTTTATACTGTTTATTGTGGACTTTTTAAGTGTAAAACAAATGGCCATATTCAAAATAAATCTAAATCATTCCTGCCGAGTGCGTTAAATTCTAGGTCTATTCGAGTATTATTTTATTAGCCTAAAAATTATCCACAATTGAATGCATAATTCAAGTTGAGTATAACATTAAGGTCTTATTTTTTCCTTTTAGATGTGGCTGCGATGAATGTGTAACGTCCAGCGAACAAGATTCTTTATGCCATTCGCAATCCAGAATTAACGCATATCGAGCATTAACAGCTTCATCATTAATTGCCTTATCCTCGAAAGATCCACTATTAACAGCATTTGAACTATCATGGGAATTACGTCGATTAAGTCGAATGGAAACAGAATTTCGAAAGGAATACAACGTAACGTTTCCGAACCGCAAAACTACTTGAATCTGTTTTAATTTATTTTGATTATTTTCAGGAACTTCGAGCACTGTCACAACAATTTGCCACAAGTCTTCTAGATCATGCACGAACCTCATATGAACTGGAGATTATGTTAAATTTTGATACAATCGGTGATAATTGGGATCCGGGTGAACGACAAACATTGGAACGATTAAAAATGGCTATAAAATATAAGCAAAAACAATTTGTGGCACATCCAAATGTTCAACAATTATTAGCATCCATTTGGTATGAAGGTTTACCGGGATTTCGTCGAAAAACTATTGTTGGACAACTGTTTCAAGTAGCACAATTGGCTGCAATGTTTCCAATATATTCCACCATTTACATGTTAGCACCATACTCAAAATATGGTCGATTTATGAAGAAACCATTTGTAAAATTTATTTGCCATTCGACGTCATATTGTTTCTTTTTAAGTAAGTCTTCTAAATATAACTTAAAAAAATTGTCCCGACATCTTCAGATGTGCGAGACTTAATTATTCTTAGCTGACAATATTCCTCTCAGAATGTTTTTTATTATATCGAATTTCTTCGAAAAACTTTAGCAAATAATTAAGCTATTCTCACACATTAATAAGTAGTCATAAATCCAAGATTCTCAAAAGATCATCCGTTAAATATTCGCCAAAAACTAATTCCCTTTCATGGAATTAAAATTTTTCCGTAGTGTTATTGGGTATTGCGTCACAACGATTGGAAATATTGGTCTTGGAATGGTTTGGAACTGATTGGATGCAAGCAATTGTTGAAGACTGGAAAAGAAAAGAGCGTGGAGCTGGACCCGGTTTTGCTGAATGTGGTGTCATTCTTTATATGATAAGTAAGTTTTCTTTCATAATAATCTGAATCCAGTAATCCTGAAATCATATATATATATATATATATATATATATATATATATATATATATATATATATATATATATATATATATATATATATATATATATATATATATATATATATATATGCTGTCAAATTATTATATCATAGGTTTAATTTGGGGAGAAATACGTGCATTGTGGACTGGTGGTTTAGCAGAATATATGGAAGATTTATGGAATATTGTGGATTGTATGACTAATTTTTTTTATGTAGCATGGCTTGCTTTAAGGATCTTCTCATATTACACAGTTCAGGTTGGTAAAAATTAAGAAATGGAAAATATTTAGCTTTATCCTAATTTACGTCATTTGGGTGAAAATAAAATCTTCACAACCTGCATTAATACGAAAGATATTTGGGTATATTAAATTGAGTCTAACAATTTTGTTGTTAGAGAGGGTAGTCACCAAATTTTGTTATAGGTAGTCATAAAATCATCTAATTGGTCCGTTTTCGTTTTTGGTTCCGTCCGTCATCAATACAATTCAAACACGAAATGAAAAGTTAAACTTCTTCAAAAAAAAATTAGGTCCTGTACTTTCACGGTCCATTTTTAAAAGCTTTAGAAATAGAAGAAAATTGTTTACACATAAAATGTTTTAAAATACAAACAACTTTTGTTTTGATCATATTTCATTAACTTTTTAGATTGAGCTGAAAGTCGTGATTTGCGTAACTATGTACCCGGATATTTAAACAAATAACACTATTAATTGTTTTTCACTCACTTTTATTTGTACAGATGGATGCTGCAATGGGCAAAAATCCATGGATACCACGTGAACAATGGGAACCATTTGATCCAATGTTACTGTCCGAAGGTGCTTTTGCTGCCGGAATGATATTTAGTTTTCTAAAATTGGTGCATATATTCAGTGTGAATCCACATTTAGGACCATTACAAATATCTTTAGGCCGAATGATTATTGATATTTTAAAATTTTTCTTCATTTATACATTAGTTTTGTTTGCATTTGGTTGTGGTTAGTTTTTTTTTAAATTAATTATTTGTTGGTGTCAATTACAGAAACATGCAAAAAATAAAAAAAAAAACTATTTTCTAGGATTGAATCAATTGCTTTGGTATTATGCAAATATTGAAAAAAATAAATGCTATCACTTACCAAATGGATTGCCGGATTATGATCAGAATGAAAAAGCTTGTTCCATATGGCGTCGATATGCAAAGTAAGCAGTGTTTCTTTTATTTTTTCCTTTCTATAAATTCGATTTTCATTTTTCGAAACTTCATCGTTCATCTTATTTTGCCTGTAGTATAAATATCGTTAGTAAGGGGGCGGGGGAGGCACATGTCAGGCAAGTTGGCCTCTCTGGGCTTTTTTTGGCCTACTCTGTTTGTAACCAGACTATACTGCTTTGGTCGGTACCGGATCTATCTAACTTCTTCACGAAAGTTAAAGAATAGCTCCATTTAAGTTACATTCCCTTGAGTTACCACATTTCGGTCGAGCCAAATATACCAAGATTTTTCGATTCTATCAGAAGGGAAACTTCATCCATCCCGTATCAATCTGTGCAAGATACAATATCATTTAGCCTCATGAGAAATAGATATGCTTTAACTTTTATGCCTTTTGGGTTTTATTCAATGAGCAAAATTTTGTGTATTTATAATTTTTCTATCCAGAATTTAAAGAAACCCAATTTTTAGATAAAGAAAAAATTCATGGCTTATTTTGAGCCATGGCTAAATCAGTGTATTATTTTTTTTAATTTAAGTAAGTTGTGGCCCTTCAGATTTTTTCTTCAGAGAAATATTTTTAAGCTTTTTCAGAGATAAATATTCGATTTTTTGTGTGAGCACTTTTCGTGAAATTCAAATAATTTTTATTTGGCACAGTTTTTGAGATGAATCCGTATTCGAAATTGAGATTTAAGTGATTACAATTCATGCAAAAAAAAAAGACTGGTGAATCTAAGGTCGCCAATTGATCAATAAAATACGATGTCTCAATTTTTATTCTTTTTTCCCTTAAATGGTAGAAAGATTTGTTGAATAATATCAGTTTACCCTAATTAAAAATGAGCTATACCCTCGAGTAATATGAGACTAAAATGAGAAAAAAAAAATTGTAAAATCTTCGTAAAAGTTAAATGGTTAGCTAGAAAATCTGAATTTTTTTTGAAAATTACGGTTAATCATTTTTAATGTGGATATTCTCAAATTGTTACATGATTCAGTTATTATTCAAAATGAAACAACCAAACTTGAATAGATTTACAATTTTCTATTAAGTACCAAATTTACGGTATTATAATTTTTAAATACTTTGTACTTAAAATAAATGAAGCCATATTTATTTTCAAGGCTTCTTTTAATCACTATTCTTTTAAAACTCAATCCCTCAATAATCATAAAGAATTATAATAATAATAATAACTAAGTAGTTGATTTTATGTATAAATTTTTGTTACAGTTTATTTGAAACATCACAATCATTATTTTGGGCTAGTTTTGGTTTAGTTGATTTAATGAATTTTGAATTGACTGGTATCAAAGAATTTACACGATTTTGGGCACTTTTAATGTTTGGTTCATATTCGGTAATCAATATTATTGTATTGCTGAATATGTTAATTGCCATGATGTCGAATTCATATCAAATTATTTCGGTAAGTTGATTTTGCCAACAAATTTAGTCAAGGCTCATTGAAGAATTATGGCATTATTTATTATTGAATATAAAAATTATTAAATTTTATTTCAATTCTTGAATATTATTGAAAAATCTAATAAATTTCGATTTTTTGCCCCAATTTCCTAGATCAAATTATTTTCTTCTTTTATAAATACGTATTTCGACTACAAAATGGTCATCATCAGTATGAATTAGGTAGTTGTAATGATTCTCTGAGGAGATGTTACTCGTGGTGACTCGTGGTATGCATACATGTTTGTTGGTGTATGCGCAACTTATACTTTCCAAGTATCTATTAAATTTTCAACCAATCAGCATGACAAACTTATCGTACAATTTTTAAATTCTGGAAATATTCTGGAATGCCATGGAAGCCATTTTACAAATGAATTGTATGCAAATCCAGATAACTTTTAATTCAATCACCACACCAATATCTGTGAATCATTTCTGTTACATGATCAATGAAATTCTTCTTTCTTTGATTATTGAAATAGAACCACGAACCAAACGTTTCACGCTTTTAGAACATTCAAAAATTTCTCCTTATTCTTCCTTTGCCACGGATTCTATTGACTTGTTCCTGCCCAATCGTGGTAATTATATCGAGATAAGATTATATAAGATTATAAGACCCATACATTTTTACAGTGGCCCTTATTAGTCGGATGACAATTTAAAGAGAATCGCGTAGAAGAATTGAGGTAGAATATTACTCATGCACCAATTCCTACTAGGCTATAAAATAAGATTTTTAAAAAAAAGCTTTTATTTAAATGATCTAAAAGGAAGAAAATAAACATTAAACTATATCAAATCCATGTGTTTATTACATTACACAATTTATAGCTCAAACATTAATTTGATGAGAAATTAGAAATGAAATTTTCAAAAACATAGTCACATTTTTATATTATAAGTAAGGAATTAGATTATTCTTAAAAGTAATATTTTCCATATCGAATGTTTCAAAAATTAACTTGCTCTTATATTTTATCGTTGATTTTAGAAATTTCTGTTACAATTTCTTATTAAAATTGTAGAAATTATTCGTATAATCAATGGTTTTTTGGTAGTAAATTTGCTGTTTTTGGTTCCTAGTCTAGTAATATTTAATCTCAAAAAGATTTGGATATTAAATCAAACGGTTATTTGAAGATGAATGAAAAATTTACTAAAACTAGATCTAATTAATTATATAAATGTATACTTCTTTATTAGTTTATATGTACTTGATAATTATTAATTTAATTTGCACCACAAATATAGATCTAACAAAAAAGGGCGTATAGAACGTAACACGTCCCTTAAATTACGTTTGTAAACTAAAAGTGATATCTATACTGAAATAAATTTTATTTATTTTTAATTAATAATTAAATAAAATAATTATAATTTAAATATGTAATTGAATTTTATATATTGAAATAATTATAATCTATAGAATGGAACAGAAATAAAGTCTATCTACTTCTTTGTATAACCAGAATTTATATTAGTAATTTATTTTAAAATTTATGTTAGTCAATCTAATTAAAAAAATAGGCAGGATAATTTTGATAAGACTACACATTTTTTTATTCAATGTATTGTTTTTCTTTTTGTATAATAGCGGGCCACATGGTCAGCTTTTTGTAAAATATAAAATATAATTTTTGAATAATTACACATGTTTGTTTTTCACCAAAATTGGATCTAATTTGCGTGAGACAAAGCAAAATGAAATTTTTTTGCAATCTAATAATTTTTGATCGGATTCTTTTATTTTGTATATTAGTATTTCACTCAATTTAGTAGCTGTTAGGCAATTTTGACTAGATATATGACCCAATAGGAAAATTAGCAATATATAAACCCAAAATTAAGGATTTGGCCGAAAAGTATGAAATATTCTTAAACTTTTTGGCTGAAGTATTTTTTATTAAAACAAATTTCAAAGCACTAGAATAAAAAATAAACAAGCCAGATCATTTTATCGGATGGAAACTTTGACTAGGCAATTTCTAAATTAAGAAATATCGAAAGCAAATATTTGGGTCAAGTTGAGATGTGAACATAAAAGAAAAATATAAGTAAAAAATATATATTAAAAAAGAAACGTCATTTGAGTGACCCATTGTATTTGCCAAGTGATCGGGAAGAGTCTGGCATAAATATGAGAGAATATGTTCGATTATCCTTCATCCAGGTCTGTTTTTCCACCATTTCTTGGATTATAACATTTATACAAATTTCAAAGTTAGGTGCCTTTGCGCAAAATAAGATTAAAATCAGTTTTTTGGATAATTTAGCCATATTTCATCTCCTTTAATTTTCTAGAAAACTTCTGTATCATTACAAAAGAAGGTATGAGTTTAGTTTAATATTTTGAAAATGTTTAGGAACGAGCTGATACTGAATGGAAATTTGCCCGAAGTAAATTATGGATGAGTTACTTTGAAGAAGGCGATACTGTACCACCCCCATTTAATATATTCCCAACGCCAAAAACATTCTATAAACTTTGTCGCAGAAATAAACGTCAATCTAAATCATTTATGGTAAGTCCAAAAGCTATTTTCCGATTTGCGCTTTAAATAAATTTTCCAATTTAGAATAAATCACGAGAACGGGCCGAAGACCGCCATGCAACAGTAATGCGTTTATTGGTACGGCGCTATGTGACTGCTGAACAACGAAAACGTGATGATTATGGTATTACTGAAGACGATGTCATGGAAATACGTCAAGATATATCCACCTTACGTTATGAGCTTATTGACATACTACGGCAAAATGGAATGCGAACTCCAGTTTTAAATATGGAAGAATCGACTAGTAAGTATTGGTAAAAGATCAGTAAAAAAGAAAATTGATCGGTAAAAAAGAAAATTTTGAGCGATATGATCCATGTCAACTTGGACAAACCAACTACTGAAGTGCATTCCCATATGGGGCTTCGTAGCTCAAGGAAACTCTTCCGACCGTTATGCAGCTTACAGTAATGTAGCTCATGAAAGTACCAAAGACTTGGCACAACAAATAATGAAACATCAGAAGTACATATTCATTCCAGATTCCAGAATATGCACTTTTCTATACTATAAAGTTATAATCTGAAAGGGGTGTTCTACTATGTGTCTTTCGGTCTGTATCAGTGAAATCAAAAGCTCTTGGGTTGCATTAAAAAAAAGTGCAAATGTCATTCATATCTCCGATCTGAAATTCGGTTTATGCTAATTTCATTATCATTTATTTTAGTTGCTGGGAAAAAAGGTCGTATAATGGAACGACGCTTACTCAAAGATTTCACAATTGGAACTGTGGAAGGTGTTCAAAATATAATAAGTTCCACAAAGGAGCCACGTGATGTATTTAGCCAAATTGCAAAAGCGATTGGAAAAAGATCCAGTTCGTAAGTTAAAAGAAAAAAAAGAGGGGATATTACAATATCCGTGGTGCCTCTATTTGATGATTATTTTCAAAATAAGACGGAAATGTAGAATACCTATTTTCGAGTTTTCGCCTATTTTTTGATTTATCGACACTTTTTTTTTTGAAAATTATTGTGTTTATGTCACATAAATACAACAATTTCAAACATGTCACAAGATTTAATTGTTATTTTTTGTTAAATGACTTTAATTTAAACACAATTCAAGCACAAATAACCGAAATTTAATTCGTGTAAAAGATATCAACAATTGTATATTTAATACAGCTATTAAAAATACATATACGCTTTTTTCGGCTGATATTAACTCATGGATTTGTGGAGTGAAGCTTGCACGGGTCGGGTTGGTTTTTGCCTCCTACGTTCAACCTGTGATTAAACTACCGATGGATTTGTGGAGTGTAGTTTGCATGGATCGGATTGGTTTTTGGCCCCTACGTTCAACCTGTGATTAAATTATCCATAGATAACTTGAAAATAGGTGTAAACTTTAAAATTGGTATTCTTCATTTTCGTCTTATTTTGGTATGTTTTGCCAAATCGAGGCTCTACGGAAATCGTAATCGAGCCAAAAAAAGAATAACATTTTTAAAAGACTGTAAAAGTGGGAACTACTTTTGTCTTGGCTAATAATTGTACTATCCCAATCATTTTATTATCCCAATTTTTAGAAAAGTTCTTACTCTTTTTGAATCAATATTTTAAATCAATTAAAAAATGAATTTCCTATGAAATTCCTTCATTTCAAGTAGAATTTACCAGATTTGAGTTTGAGAATACTGACCATTCATTTTTCAGTAAAAACAAATCTGAAGAATGGAATACTATTGTTCGTCAAAGTACAATAGTTCGAGATCCAATTGGATCAACAAGTGAGGCAGCATTTAGAAATTCTCGTCACAGTTTAAGGAGATATATTATGTCGAATACCAATAATGTGGCAATCGATCAAAATAAATTATTGGGTAATTATTGGGCAAATTTTATCCAATGTTTTTTTCCAAAGATACACATAGCCTAAAACATTTGCTTTTATTCTTTTTAGAATATAATCCTCGATTGGTTGAAGTACCGCCAACCGCTCGATTAGCTTATGCTAAGTTCATGAAAGCAAAATTAAAACAAGACGCTGCAACCAAACAGATTATTGAAGATGTTGTCAAAGTTGAGAAACAATTTTCACGTAACAATAGTGAAGATCATCATTCTCGAAGTAGTTCTCTTAAGAGCTTGATTGCTTTAAAAGGTGAGCTGAAATTTTTCAAATAAATTTTATTCTGGCAATAATTGGTACACACCAAATTAGAATACAGAAAACAAGGAAATTTAAAAATGGATTTGACTCTGAAGTTAATGTAAAATAAGGTTTTCAAGTTATTTTAATTTAAAAATAATTATTATAATATGGTAAAGCCAAAAGAATCTATACATGAAATATTTTTCGAAAAAAGTAGTTGCTATGAGTTTTGTACAAGATACAGAAACCAAAACAGCATTTTTTCGAATTCTGTCTATTTATCTGTTTATAGAGAAAATGGTAGAGAAAAAATCGAAAAAAAGTAACAAAAGCGAAATTGAATTAAACTAACTACTTTTAATTTTATAATTTTATACTGAGAACTCTAGGATTTTTCGAATAAATTTCAATTTTTCGCCCCAATTTCCTAGATATTATATATTTTTTATTTTTATAAATACGTATTTCAACTACAAAGTAGTCCTCATCAGTATGAATTAGCTAGATGTAATGATTCTCGGGGGAGATATTACTCGTTGCTAATTTATTTCACGGTTTGCAAACCGTCAAATAAATGATGAAAATATACCATTAATTTTCGTTAAAAATAGTTTTTATTTAAAACGACATAATCTATAAAGAATTATTTCATCGATAGGCAATTAAACCTAAAACCTGTCATTATTTTTATTTCTTGATTTTCTAGGTTTACTACAGGACTCGATAGAAATACAATCTGATGAACTAGATGTGCAGAAAAAAGAAATTATTCTATCACCATCACCGATTCTTGAGGCTGATGAAGAAGCTGAAGCTAGATCTCTGTATAATAGACGAAGTTTAGCCCAATCACCAGATATGTTAGATCAAAAATCGCCAATAAAAACCGTTGAAGATACGAAAATCGATATTGATGAAAGTGAAGCAGCTAAACGCGAGGAAGAAGAAATACAAAAGGATTTATTGGCCATGGAAAAAGAGGATCTTACACCATCATTACCCCCTGTAGTTGTTACAACTAGTCCTACACCGGTCATAAGATCTCCAACACCCACGTCCACTAGATCTCCTACACCGAGTATTCGATGTCGAACAACGACAAACAGTCCACAATCATCTACTAAGCCATCCTCACCATCGATCAGGAGTCCTTCTCCAAAACCCACCACTAGTTTAACACCACAATCCCCACCACGAAAAGTTTCGTATAGTAGTGATGGAAAATCAAAAATTTCTGGTATGAAAAGAACCGGATGGCTTTAATGGAAACTAATTCGTAGAAATTAAAATTGTAGAAGATATTTTATTAAATAAATTATTTTAAAAAATTAGCATTATTAAACTATCAGTAACTATTATTTATAAAAAAAATCCTTTCAAAATTATTATGCAAATGTTAATTCCAAAAAGTTAAAATAAAAAATATTTTTTTTATAATTTTTTTAGAGAGAAAATTAAAAAAATTCAATCCATTTAACAATTGCTTAGAAAGCTTTCTTATATTCTGAAATAGTTATGAATGATCGACTTTCGAATCGAATTATGACGATATATCAAAAAATACTTCTCTAATCATTAGACAGATATTATTTTTGAGTTTTTAGATCAAAATTACCTTATAATACTCATTTCTATCAAATTCTGCACAAAATTTTGTTTTGCGATTTTCTGGATATTTTTAAAGAGAAACTAGCAAACCCGTTTGCTGCTATGCAGTTCCGTTTGCAGCTCTGGGTGTTCTTAAATCAAAACGAACTTTCTATGTTCATTAGAAAAGGAAATATCTAACTTTAAGTGGAAAAACTCTCATTAAAAATTGGAAGTTCAATGTCCACGTTTTGTTCTTCTCCATCTCATCCAATTTGAGTATTTAATAGCTCATCAAAACTTGAGAAATGCAAAAGATGTAATCTAAACAAGTTTCGACTTGTTTAGTAATCAATTCTTTATCACATTCCAAACTGAGTGAGATCGATATCTTTTTAATATGTTTTAGATTTCTATCTAGGCCTCGATCAGCATCTGAGACAATACCAGTCTTTGGTTAGCATGGTCAACTGGTATTTAATAAAACAAAAGTAGTGAATATGAATATATTAATAATTATTATAAAGCTATTAACAATTCACTATCATTCTAAAAGGATTTAAATTATAATTTTTGTTTTTTTTTTTATATATAGGCCAAAATTCTTGAAATCATTAGGGTTACGAATATAGCTTTACATATTCGTTAACTATTCTATAATAATTATTAGTAAAAGATAAAAAGTCTGAATGTCCTTTATATAAGTTGTGTAAGAAAAGTTACAAGGCTTCAGGAAAAACAAATTTTTATGTATAAGATAGGGTAACTTATTAGCACGGAACATGGACATCTATATGTAATGGAAGTATTTTCTGATGGAAATTTGAAAGGTTACAAAAAAATTGGAGCTAATAGATAAATTGAATAGCTGTCAATCAAAAATTCAAAATTAAACAGCGAATATTAATATTAATATATATACATATTCATACTCTAGGGTAATTAAGTATTTATTTATCATACAAATTATAATTACATTTCGACTTCAAAGCTATAATGCCTAGCCTAAGCTTTATCTATAATACATCATCTTATTTACTATGTACAGCGAGATTACACTATTTCATTGCATCGTTTTAAAAATGGAAAAACTTATAAAAGTAACCATTGATATCAAGGGAAACAAACTATTATTTGCCATATTATATACTCCGAAATATTACCAATTCTATAGAATGATATTAACTATTGAAGTTAAAAACATTATTCACGATTAGTAAAACAAAGATACCAACATTATATTCTATCTTTTATTATCCATATAAAACAACACAGACAAGTATATACACTGTATATAAGTGTAAAAAAGAAAGCAATATAATATTGATAATACAAAAATATAAGAGGTAGTTTAATAAATTTATATCAATATGGAGTACCAGCTGTTCTGTCAAAATCATCAAAGTCATCATAATTAAGATACATAAAGAATAAAAATAAATAAATAAAAATTATTGAAATAAATTAATAAAAGAAACTGTAATAGACAAATTAATAATAAATTGTGTGATTATTGTAGCCATGAATCTATTAAAATGGGTGCTATTGCATCAGTGCTTCAATGGAATTGTGATAAATGTAGTTTAATAAATCCAACAGAAACAATACAATGTTTACGATGTGGACATTTACGAGATAAATCGTTTACAACATCCAAACATTTTAATAATGATCAAAATTTTAATAATTTACATATAAAAAATAGGTAACAATTATTTAGCAAAAACTTTTTTATCACACAATTATATTTTGAATTTTCAAAAATTTATTTTTATTTATTTCATTGAATGTAAACGAATATTAATATGTGTATAATCACATCATATAACTTCCATTTATTTATTAAGACGTTTTTGAAAGTTTTATTTTATAAACAATAAAAATAAAAATCAATTAAGTGGGTTTTATACATATGGTTCTGTAGTATATAAACGGACATGGAAACAAAAGAAATTATAAGTGCAAAAAATACCTTTGATTAGATAATTTTTTTTTAGATGTAACGTTTCGAATACAGTGTAAATGGATATTAATCTATGTTTTCTAACATTATTTTGTTTAATTTAATAATTTATTATATCTCACTGAAACATGAGCGTCTATTATAACTGTTGTTATTATTGACAAAGATAAACAATATTTGCTATCAATTTTATTATATTAGCTTTTATATTTTACGAAACATTAATTGTAGACACTATGAATCGGACTTAAAAAAAATTGAAATGAATCAATTTCTATGAATGGCGTTTGGCGTGAATTATGTTTTCATCAATAGTAGAGAAGATTTCAATAAGAAAAAATTGCCGTAACCTTAAAAGCAGGATCTTGCAAAAAAAGATGAATTTTTCTTTTTTGTCCTTACATTCCCTTTTTTAATCTGTATAGTAAAAAATTCAAAAATTTGGGGAAACATTTGTACCAAAGAAATACAGGCTTTTTCTTTAGTAACAAGACGATTAGAATATGTTACTACCATATGTAATTTTCGTGACATATTGGCAGTCTGAAAGATTACAAGGTATCTTTTAAAAAGTATTCTAGCACTACCCCAACGTATTCAAATGATATACGTAAGCTTAGAAAGATACCTTGTGAAAATTTAGAATTTATACTTGTGGAAACAAAAAAAATGCAACATTTTTACCTATTTTCATTTGTTAACCTATTTAAAAACATTAAACAAGTTGTTGCGTTTTTTGATTTCATGAGTATACATTACTCATATTTTCGTACTCGTAAATTCCGCCGGAAATTCTTATCAGTGGATTTCGTAATAAAATATGGAGATAAATAAAGATAGGATTATTAACTTCATGTACAAGTTCCAAACTGTTCCTTTTAGGGCGCCCGCAGACTGCAGACTTTTTATCGGCCGATAGTTTGGTCGGCTTCTTAATCAGTATGGAGAGGAATACATATGCGCACACTACTGTAGTGGTAACGTAAAGCTATGTGTTGCATAATGTAAAGCTATGAGTTAGAATATTGCTAAGAAATACGTATTTACACTGTTTTATAAAACAAATATAAAAAAGCAAAGATTTTTTCCTTTTTTAAATTACGAATTTTAATTTTTTGAAATTTGTTCTTATTGTTTCAGAAGAAATGACTTGACAAGAGAAAATACCAAAAATGATGTATTAGGACCACAATTGATGAGCGTAACATGTCATCGCCATCGTGAAAATAATACTTCTAAGAAAATAATTCATAAATCATCCGATGAATGTAATAATGATTTATTGCAATTACGTAAACAATTTAGTCAAAGTTTACCAAACTTGGTACATCATTGGACATGTAATGATTGTACATTGGTTAATAACAGTGTAACACGCACATGCGCATTATGTAATACTACCTTAAATATAGCACATTCGATACATTTAATATGTTTTCAATGTGAAAATCATTGTGGTAAGTTTGTAAAGCATACGAAAACCCAAATTTCAAAAATTTGTCCATTTGAAATTTAATAGGAAACGGTAAAGTTTAATTTCGTAAAAGATCCAAAAATTAAATTATCCGTATATTTTTTTCAGGGCCTTTCAGAACAAACATTTTTAAATATGTTAATGAATTTAGTCTGTTTACATCCGTTAGTAATGCCTTTCTTTCTCCGTTAATATACCAATCTGAAATTAGTTTACGTTGAAATTATTTCGAATACAAAATACAATAACCTCTAAAATGTGAAGGCAGTTCACTAATATGAAGTATCAATCCTTTAAAGTTGTAGAAGAGAGCAAAATTTCAAGGCGTTACATTGCAAACTTTCTATTTCAAGTTTAAAGAAAATTACAAGGATTCCATCTTTGCCATTTAGTAACGGAACCCTAAAAAGTAATGTAAATCGTACAGAATTTCACTAACGAAAACTGGCCTGTTTCGCTTTAAAAAGTGAAAAACTTGAATGTTTGAGGTGGTTTTTAAAAAGGTATTAGAATTTCATAAATTTAGTGGTCGTCCTAATAATGTGTAAGCTCGTAAATTCCTTGTTGAATATCATGACATCAAATCACGGGATTTAACAATAAAATGGTGGTCAAAATTAAATTTTCAACTTTTAATATTTTGAAGCAAAAATTAGTATTTCATTTTTTTGTATTTTTTTTCTGGAACTAATAGAATATTTTGCAATTAAATTTCATTGTATTAGGTGGTGTGATTGGATTACAAAATTCAAAAAATATGATACCGATTGATGTTGGCAATAACGTTGGTAGTAGTACTTCAAATTTATTATCAACAAGTGTACCGGTTTCGTCAACAGCTCCAAGATCAAATTCAGCGGCCACATCACCATTTTTATCATATTTAAAACGTGATAAAAATCATGAAAAGAGTTCAGAATTGGCTACAACAAATGGTAGTGGAAATGCAAGTCATTCAGTTATATTAGAAAGTCGTCAAAAATTATTACCACAATGTGATCCACAAATGAAATGTTCATGCAATTGTCGTTATACGAAATTTACAACGTTTGTACCCCCATCCAAACATTATTATAGCTCAAGGTAAGTTCACATTAAAAATGAGATTGATAGGTCTCAACGAATATAAATCAAAGATCGAACAAAATAGCCATAATCTAACACTCCCCGCAAATAATTTAATTATTGTGATTTTTTTAATCCGACAATTTATCCTTAAAATCATCAAAACAAATATAATTTTCTGGGTTTTTGTCTAAGGTAATTGAGGTCTAAGAAACCGAAGAATAACATGTATTTTATGATTGGTCTACTTGTATTTCGGATATCTTTAAAAACAGATAATTTTTAAAATTTATGAGCCAAATTTACCTCATAAATATAGTTCTGTCGAAATTATAGACCAAGAAATTTTCTCGTTTTTTTTTTCAGTTTTTTTAACGGTAATTTGTTTTAGAATTCGAGCCCCAAGAACAAAGTAATTTTGACATAAAAATTACAAAAATCGATTTTATTTAATGATTTGATTCATAGCTTTTGAGATATCGCTATCCCGATGCCGTTTCAAGCGATATCTCTAAAACTAGCCATCCAATCAGTAAATAATTGTTTTTTTGTATTTTTTAGAATTGTTACCAGACTTTTATATTGAATGCAATATATGAGTATTTAAACAATGATCTAAGGTAGTTGATAACTTATTTTACAGTTCCACATCATATAATTACATACGTGATTTCGATATTGAATTGACAAGCAAAAATGATGATATTATCGGTAATCGAATATTGGCAAGCAAAAATTCCAGTAGTGAAAATAAATCTCCAAAACGTCATATAACAACAAATTATCAAATTGATAATTTATTTCGGCCAAAAGTTAGTCGATCAGTATCGAATGATTCGATGTTATGCCATAATACAACACGACGTATTCCATATAAAAATACAAATTTAGTAACAAGTTTCTACGACTTAACAATGTGCCATCCTCGGACAAATTCACAGTATGTGATTGGCGGTGGAAATGGTGGAAATATTGATTCTACTACAACAAGTCGTTTTAGTACTGGTTATACAATTGATCGTCGACAATATCGAAATAATACGTATATTAAATCTTCTGCATCACCCTCAACAAACTCCTCGAAAAGTTTATGGACATGTACAAATTGTACATTAGAAAATTCGACCGATATTGTATTATGTGCTGCGTGTGATACACCACGACGACGTGATTTCGATGATCAGGATTCATCACCAGTTAAAAAACAATGTTACTATCGAAGATCATTATCTGAATCACCGAGTGCTGGTGCTACAAAATCGTCAGTGATTATGAATCGTCGCAGTTTAGGTATGTCAATAGAATTCACAAAACAAATTTCAAATTCAATTTAGGATGTTTCCAACAAAAACAAGTTTTCTTACAACCCTTTTAAAACTGGCTTAAATTCTTTAATTTCTTAGAAGGAGCAAATGGCCGATATGAAGTTACACCAATCGTCTCTGTCTCTTGATATACAGCCCGTCTCCAGGTCTGTCTAAGTAGGGTCTTCTCCGTTGCTTTCCAGATCCTACTCTAGACTTTACTGTATGACTAAGCCATATACTATACTTCCTGCGTTTAATAACCTGGAGGGAGTGTTCTTGATTAGTTCTCCGTCACAGTTCTGAATCTCGTCAAATCAGCAAATTCGAAAAGATTTCAGCCAGAGCTAAGAGAATGTTTGTTGCGTTTTTCGGATTCTTGCGGTACTAAATTTGTAAATATTAGTTATTTATAGAAATTTATTTCATAATAAAGCATTATTTTTTATATCAAATTTGGGAACGTCCTAAAATGACGAAGTAAATACCCATATCCAAAATACAAACTCATGTTCGTACTTTTGTTGGTTGATATATTTACAGGTAGTTCTTCGTCTTCGTCATCATCGTCAGGTGTCCATGGTAGCACATTTGATAATAATACATCAGAGTGCCTTGATAGTAATCCATTCCATTTGAATGAGTTACGTAGTCGTAAACATCAGCACACTACGATTACCACACAACAAAATACACCAGATTTATTGTTACGTACAACATCCATTGGTGCTGGCGGTGGGGAAGAAAATATTTCAAATGAGACTGATTTAGAAATTATTACACCAAAAACAGATGAAATTGAAAATAATAAAATCAAGTATACGTATATTGGTATGACAGCGCCAACAGTTCCTCAACATGGGACTACCACAACAATTGGTGCGAAAAATTCATCGAGTATTTTGGACTTGGGTAGTGATTCGGTTAAATTAGATTCAACAGTAACTACGAATTCGTAAGTATTATTTGTTATTTTCAATGAAATTTACACTCGAAAAATTTATTCTATTATTCAAATAATCTTTCTTTGAGGAAAAATAAAAGCCTGGTGTTTAAAAGAATGAATTTCCTAAAGTGCCATTATTAGTATTTCCTAAAGTAGACATTACTAATTTATTAGAATTTAATTCAGTAGCTTACTATTTTTTCTGAGGAAAAACGAAAGCCAAATCTTCAAAAGACAAGATGAAAATATAAAAGATCAACTCCTAGCAACATATATGTTTTTGGAAACAATAACCGAAATTTTAATAGCCTTGTCTAATTTATGATGATGATGATGACTACATTGGACATCGAAATATGTATTTTCAATATGAAAAATTGATCAATCACTGTAGCAAATAAATTTTAAATTTAAATCCGAGCAAAAACACTTACATAAATCATATATTATATCAGAATAGACAGTGATTCAAGTAACTCAATAAATCGCACGCTTATTCTTGTTATTCCGATTAAAATTTACTGATGAAAAAAATTACTTTGATACGCCACTGATACAAATTAAGTGGAATAAATAACTTATCGATATTATTTTGGCGGTAAATTTTGTTTGTTTTTGTATATAATATCATATTTTATTTATCAGTTTGTGATTTTTTGCTGAATAATGAAGAGTACTTCAAATTTTGAATTGCAGATTTTTATTTCAGCACGTTTCTTGTTTAACACAAAGTTGATTTTAATTTAATGCTCAGTTTGAAAATAATTTGAATATTTTATCTAAAATTATTTAAGCAATTTTCTAAATAATGGATCAACGCCCATGGTAAAGTTTTTCTCTTTTGATAACGTGTCATTTTAATCGTAAATTAATTGAAATGGGATTTTATCAGTCCTAAAATTAAATCAAAGCTAATAAATAATCTTTTTACGATGAGCGATGGTCCTACGCACGTAACTAGGGTATTTAACTTTTTTAATTTTATAAACCACGTGCGTTTAAAATTCATAAATATTAAATAAATCAACGCTAGTGTGACCGTAGCATTACTATGAAAAAATCTTTAATTGTTTTATTTGTAAATTTTAAGTTAAAAATTAAGTACAATCAAAATTGTTCAAAAAATCTATACTGAAACTACAAAAGTTGATTCTGGTTCTGGAAATACATTAAGTTGTTAAGTTTCAATCTTTTAGAAATTATTTTAAATTTCTTTTATTTATCTGAAGATTAATTTTAGATTAAAAGTTAGATTGGACATTTCTTTAGCAAATAATTTTTTTTTGCAATAGTTTTGATAAATATTTTATACTAGAAAATTTTTTTTTCTAGTATAAAAAGTAATAAAAAATCGGAAAATAGTCGTGGTGGACATCGAATGTGGACATGCCGGAAATGTTCATACGCATATAATGCATTATGGATTGATAAGTGTGAAATATGTATGTCAGCTAGAACACCACCATCATTAATGCAACCAAGTTTAATAACGGTCACCAAAGATGGTGCACATTCAAGAGTTTCATCTGCTTCAAATTCATCATCGCAACATCAAATTGATAGCATTACCTCTGTCAATAATAATAATAATAATACAAATAAGTATGTATACTTTATTCAATTGAAATTGAATTGCTACATTCACACTTATATGATTTGTGCGTTGATCCCGGATCTTAGACAATATCACAGATCCTTAACTTCATATAATTCGGAGTTTAGTATTTTTTGAGTCAAAATCATCTTGATACAGAATTTTAACGTAAACATAAATAAAATAGTTTCTTTCCCAAAAATAAAGCCTATAAAGAAAATTTCGATCCCAAAAAATTTTAGAAAATTTTAAAAAGAGTTTATTTGAAATCGCTTGAAATCTTTTATTTTATTCAAGAATCTCTTTAATAGATTTCTTATACCACTTGCCCAATTCAAAAAGTAATGAAAATTTGCTAAATCTGACTCTCAAAATGTTGGCAATTAATTCCAAGATTAGTGTATGAAACTGGTGGAAGTGGAAACATTGGGACGAGATTAATTTTTTGATAATTTTCAGTAATGTGGTACGCTATTTAAAAAACAAAAATTATACAGACGATAATGTTGATCTAAATTCAATACCCAGGGTAATACTAGATGAAGGCCTTGAAGGAGATTTTCAATTTATGACAGGTAAAATTTCAAACGAAGACTCTAATTAAATATTACAAAAATTTTGACTCCAAAAAGAATACAATATTCCATTTATTATAGGTGAAAATCCCGATCATGTTGAACAAGAATGGACATGTAAAAAATGTACATTACGTAATTCGGGTAAGGTAGCAGCCTGTGTTGTTTGTGGTGGTTCCAAATTAAGGGCGTTAACTAATTCACGTGATATGACCTTACGAAAAGGAGAGTTTTGGTAATATTTTTAACAATATTTAAGGCTCGTTTTACAATTTTTGATTCGGTTTTCGACATAAGGTCATCGATATTTTAAGAATAAGAATAAAATGAAAATCCACTATGAGCCAAATTTGACGCAAGTTTTCATCAATTATTATAGTTAGCTGATGATAAAAGCTATTTTTTACATTTTTTAAGACATTAATTTTGATGTTTATTTCGCCTAAAACTAGCTTGGCTTTGCCTAAAGCGTTAAGATATTAGATAGAATGTTTCTCCCATAATTATTTTCATTATCTTTGTGTAAATGGTAAAACGGGTCTCGAAAATAAATTTTATTTAATTTTTAGATTAATTTTTTGTTTGTTTTTCATTCAATAAAGGTCATGCCATCAATGCACATTGAAAAATCCACTATCATCAAGTGTTTGTCTGGCTTGTAAAACAATTAAACAAAATTTAGATCAAAATATTGCTTCAACAAAATCATGCCATCATAGTCCAAATCGTAATTTAGGAGCTTATCCAAAGGTAAAATTCAAGAATATAGCATACTTGTTCAATATTTAAATAATTTTTCGAAAAATTTTTTAGCGACATAGTACTGGAGCTACTGCATCAGGAGTTATAATTGGTGGGGGAATACGTGGTGAACAAAAAAAGTAAGTATCGTTTGAGATTTGTTCAGAAAATCAGAATTTAATGTGTGCCAAAACACTCTTATACACATTTTTACAAACTTTTTCATGAAATTCTAAACAGATGCTATTGTTTTATCCCTAAAATGTTGTGAAATTTCAGAATACATTCATGGCAGCAACAAACATCGTCCATTACGGCTCAAAATGATATAACAACGACATCCTCTGGAAGCAGTTCTTTGGAACAAGCTACAGTTCCTTCATCTTCAACATCTTCGAATCGTCAACAGAATCATCATCAAAACTCCCAACAAACTCAACAAAAATCTTGGCAATGTTTACTATGCACTTTTGAAAATAGTTCGATGACTGTAGCATGTGAAATGTGTCATAGTTCACGTTGTCTTAGCTCATCTACGGATTTATCAAATCAATCGATATCGCGTGCACCGCGTCAAGAAAGTAAATTAATGGAAAAATTACGGCATACCGAAGAGGCTGCGGCTGTTGATCGATGGGAACATATTGTGCAATATTGTAAACAGGTTAGTCCAACAAGTTGATCGTATTTATAACATGGATTTGGTCAGATTCTGCACCATCGAAATATTTACCGTGACCAAATAGTATAACATATTTTATCTAATCATTGGCTCGTTATAAAATCTGTTATCGATAGCCCAGTCTAAAAATATCACATCGCTTAATAAATCTGCGGTATAATTAAAAAATAAAAAACTGAATTCTTCCTTTGAGCTAAATTTCCTGTCTTAAAATCTCTATTAGAAGCCTGTAAAAGACCAGTAGCTGGGAGCTAGATTTGAAGAGAAAGGTGGGTGGAGAAGTAATTCAAATACGTGGGTAGGGAAGCAAACAGACCTTCAGTAAACCTACTGTCATTTAACTAATAGTTGGATTCATATGAAATTTTGACAGATATCGTCTGAAGTTTGGTACTTTCTAGATAGAGCTCACTGAATAAAAATATTTTAGCGACAAACTCAATGCCACTGAGTTCGATGTAAATAAGGGATCAATTCTGGTTGCTATATGGATTTATTTAATTTTTATTTCTTGAAATTAATTATCCCAAAGCAAAAGACAGCTCTGGGAATAAGAACATATGTTTGTAAATTTGTTTTAATTTTTCCTACAATTTCTTGTGCTAAATAAAAAAAAATATTTGTAGACCAATGAAGCGTTTGTGGATGATTCATTTCCTCCAGCACCCAAATCATTATATTATAATCCATCAGAATCTCGAGACACACATGTTGTACAATGGCGGCGACCACAAGATATTGACGTTGAAGGTGAATCCGATTCAATTGTACCATGGGCTGTGTTTCGTACACCACGACCATCGGATATATCCCAAGGCAAGAAATCTTCTAGTACTACCTGTGAACGCATGCCTCCAAATTTCTTAAAGAACTTGTATGTGGAGTTACGTATCTTTTATTTTGTATTTTTTTTTTTTTTTTTGCATAGCATGTACCTATTTTCGAGATATATTAGCTATCTTCCTGAGCATTTATTTTCAAGAACTCGATTTTCAGTATTTTTCGAAAGGTAGCTAGTCAATCTCAACAGCACGCTGTACAAATATCTGTGACAGAATATGTTTTTTTGCGGTAGATGGTTGAAATTAAGCCGTATTGTTCTGACACAGACTTTTGTTCTAATAAGTGAGCCTTTTTTTCATTATCTTGTTGGATTTTTTTTATTGCATGGTAGTTATCCAAAATTTTATCATTTGTGGGTGTATTATAATTGGGAAATTTTTTAAATATATTTCAAAGTTATGATTCCATTGAGCTTGGACATGAATTATCATTGTTGTACAGCTACAACAATTAATTTTTCAAGTTTGTGACTACTTATTTTTAACCTCAGATAGCTTTCTCAAAATAAAAAAAGGTAACTGTAATACTATCCACGACAATGGAGTCCTATCTGAAGAGCAAAGGAATGATCAAGATTGATGTTTGTTTTAACATATTTTACAGGAGTATTGGGTAATTGTTGGTTACTAAGTGCGTTGGCTGTGCTAGCCGAACGTGAAGATTTGGTGCGCAGTGTATTGGTGACCAAACAATTATGCCCTCAAGGTGCATATCAAGTACGTTTGTGTAAAGATGGTCGATGGACAATGGTTTTGGTTGATGATTTATTTCCCTGTGATAAACGTGGCCATTTAGTGTATTCACAAGTATGTTTTCATTCAATACCTAATTATCGCTAACAATTGCGGAATAGGCCAAGGCTTTAAAAAAATTAAGGTCTAATAAATAATGAACAATTAATATTAAGTTAGCCGTAGAGATATGAGCGACAAAAAATGCAAGCATTTTCTAAAGACTGATTTGTTTATATTATGATATTTATTGTGTATTTAACGTGCATCATCGAAACGTACTCTGTTTTGATGATGCACGTTAAAACTACTTTCTAAAAGCTGAAAAAAAATTTTTTTTCAAATTATTGAAGTGTTATGTATTTTTTTAAATACTTGTTTTTTTTCGCTCACCTCTGGTGACTTAGTTGTTAGAAAAAATAAACCACCCAATAAACTATTTTTATTTGACTTATTATTATTTGACTTATGCTTAACCCCCAGCTAAAGGAATGACTTCGACCAGCACGAGGAATAGTGTGGTGTATGAAAGGCATTTCTAAACAAATTTATGATTAGATTGTCGATTAATTTTAAATATTTGTAGGCAAAACGGAAACAATTATGGGTACCTTTAATCGAAAAAGCTGTAGCAAAAATCCATGGATGTTATGAGGCGCTAGTGTCGGGTCGTGCAATAGAAGGTTTAGCAACTTTAACGGGTGCTCCATGTGAAAGTGTTCCATTACAACCATCAGCATTACCAGCACCCCCTGAGGATGAAATGGATAAAGATTTAATATGGGCACAATTATTATCATCAAGACAAGCGAAATTTTTAATGGGTGCTTCTTGTGGTGGAGGAAACATGAAAGTGGATGAAGATGAATACCAACGTAAAGGCTTGCGTCCACGCCATGCGTATTCAGTGCTAGACGTACGAGATGCAGGTGGGGTACGTTTATTACGGCTACGAAATCCTTGGGGTCATTATTGTTGGACTGGTGATTGGTCCGATGATTCACCAACATGGACACCACGATTACGACATTTGTTAATGCCTCAAGGCGCATCCGATGGAGTTTTTTGGATCTCATTCGATGATGTTTTAAAGTAAGAATCAACGTTTCCTCCATCTAATAGACAACTTGCTAGAATTTCACAAAATTTTTGCCTGATTTACAGATATTTTGATTGCATTGATATATGTAAAGTTCGCTCTGGTTGGAATGAAGTTCGTTTACAAGGAACATTGCCGCCATTAGCCTCCACACCACATTTATCATGTGTACTATTAACGGTTTTGGAACCCACTGAAGCTGAATTTACATTGTTTCAAGAAGGTCAACGTAATTCTGAAAAATCTCAACGATCTCAACTTGACTTATGTGTTGTAGTTTTTCGTTCACGTAGTGCTGCCCAACCAGAAGTGGGTCGTTTAGTTGAACATAGTAAAAGACAGGTATGATTCGCTTTTAACCAACATAATTTTGCTGAAAACTAAAAATTAATGAATGCACAGTGAAGAAGATTATAATGTCTTCTTTTATTTTTAGGTACGAGGTTTCGTTGGATGCCATAAAATGCTGGAGCGAGATGTATATTTATTAGTATGTTTGGCATTTAACCATTGGCATACAGGAATGGAGGATCCTGCTAGTTATCCAGAATATGTTCTAGCTATACATAGTTCAAAAAGACTGTTGGTGGAGCAATTAGGCCCACCAGATTATGTACTCGCTGATGCAATTATTAATTTAACATTAGCTAAAGGACAACGACATGAAGGACGTGAAGGAATGACTGCATTTTATTTAACCAAGGTATGTATTCTTTTGTTTTTTTAAACTCCAAGAATATATTTTAATAAAATCTTAAAAAAGGGTTGGGCTGGTCTAGTTGTAATGGTTGAAAATCGTCATGAAAATAAATGGATTCATGTGAAATGTGATTGTCAAGAGAGTTATAATGTTGTGTCAACGCGTGGTGCATTACGTACTGTGGATTCGGTTCCACCATTACATAGGTAACTTTTATTAACTTTTTGATAAAAAATATTTTTTTCACTTCAAATGTTTATAATACCGTAATAAAGCTATAATTAGAAAGTTCCCAAATGTCGAAAATATTGGATTTATCGTTATTTGGTTGTAGAATCGAAAACTAAATAAATTGTGGAAATTATTTCGATAGTTTTCAATTTGACTTCTTTGTAAACTGTTTTTAAACGCATACCAGAAATTAATTCCGTAGATTGCTGTCATTATATCCTGTTGTTTGATTAAATAAACATATAAGTAGTTATACTAAAAATACTTAAAAAAAAGCAAAATATTAAATGATAAAATATATATTGTTTCTGAATTGTATTAATCATATCAATCTCAGTTTGTGACAGTTTATTATATTAATCGTAATTGATTTTTTTTCCAGGCAAGTAATTATAGTTTTAACACAATTGGAAGGTAGCGGTGGATTTTCGATTGCTCATCGATTAACACATCGTTTAGCAAATAGTCAAGGATTATACGATTGGGGTCCAGTTGGTGTGAGTCATTGTCCAAACATTGATAATCAAGTGGAAGGCTTACATTCACCAAGACTAATTACGTGATTTCAATATCTATCTCTCGTATTTTTTAAACCATCATCAATTAATTATGCTGTGATTTTTATCAATAATTTTTATTTTTGTCTTTCAAATTTTTATTATTTTTGAGTGCCATTTTTTTTTCACTATACGATTATTTTCAATACACGAGTGATTTTTATAATTTTTTTATTCAACAACAAAACCCCTTCGAAACACTCTTTGATTAGTAAATTTCAATAAGGCACTATAAATCGGAGTAATATTGACCGACATTTTGTTTTCATGTCAATAGTCTCTGAAATACCTCTCTTTAATTTTTCTCTAATTGGATAAATGATCTCGAGTCAATACTCGTTAAGAAATAAGTCGTTAGGTTTTAAAATAGGATTTATAGTTCCTGATTTTATCTGCGTTCAAAGAGGCGAAATCTCATTAATATTCTTTGTTTACTTCAATCAACTTAGTTTTATTCTTTTCAGGTCTTATCTAGAAACTTATGCACTAAAACATCGAATATCTATTCGTTTCGGATACAAATTAAAATCTTCGTTAAAGTACTGATTCTGCGCTATTTACCTTTAAAAAGAACACTCTACATTGTCCTGATATAGTTGTCAAAGTTCTTGATAATCAAATTATTTGGCTACAACATCTTCGCGGTTTAAAATTAGTGAGCGATTGCTCTTTTTGAATTTGATATTAATTATCATATTGGATACAAAATGACTGTCAATATTATCTATATAAAAAGCGTTTTAATGCTTCTGAAAAATAGATATGCCTGCCTAGAAAGTCTGAATTGCGTTTTGTATGTTTCGTTTATTTTTATATTTTTATTTTGTTTGGGAAATGCATTTGGAAGAAAATAATATTTGCGCTGCGCGCGTTTTACACACATTTGTACAAACAAATAAATAATTCTGGATCTCTTATTGTGTAAAATCAGTAAATTATTAAAATGAAATTATTTAAAACACTGCCGATTGAAAAACTACAAAAAAAAAAAAAAAAAAATAGAAATTGTAAGCACAATATTATTACCAAAAAAATAAAAACTGTATATTTTGTAAAAAACAAAAAAAAAAAAAAATAACTTTAAAAAAAATAACACAAAAACTATTTTTAGGTTATGTCTTTTGTTTGTTTGTTTTTCTTTTTTTTTTTTATATAAACAATAATGTTGTTCTATGGTTTGGAGTAAGTATTTTGATGAATGTGAGTAGAATTTGGAAGGTAGATTGATATTTGAGACACCATAAAAAATTTTAACTTGAAATAATTTCTTCCGTAGTAAAAAAAAATCAGAAAAATTTTGTGAACTAGATTATTGCTTTAGAATTAGTTCACATTTTAAATTAAGAATCCTCATTAAATTGATTTTTATTAACATTTTATTCATGGACAAAAAATTTATCTTCCGATTGTTGTATATTGACGTTAGCTAGAATTTGAAGAAGTAGCTAAGGGCTTTTGTTTTGACAAGATTATGATTGTATGGAAGAAGTGAAATTGACTACTTAATTCCTTGAAAATAAGAATGATAGCTTTGACGAAGTTACGTTGTCTTCTCAATATTCACTATTTTTTTTAGCGTTTTTCCTGCTCGTTATTTAAAACCCAGTCAGCATTTCATCCATGAATAAAATGGCAAATTAAAACCATTCCTTTAAAAAAAATGGAAACATTATTTTAATCCCTGTTAAATGTTATCGTACATTTTCTACGGAAAATGAATATCAGTTAAATTAGTTGAGATCGTAATATCTTGTGGTTAAATATCATCCTGATAAGAATATAATGAATAGGTAATTTATTGTGCAGATTTTGCCGAGATGGGAAATATTAATGGTCATAAGTTTTCTCTATTTTTAACGATATTAACATTACTTGATTGATTTACGAAAATATATAAAATCTTTTTTACTTTTTTCGCGACATCTATATGATTAGCATAGTCATAACCCAAGAAATATTATTTACGCATGCTTTTTTCAATTCATAAAGCTACCAATATACTCGCCAATTAAAAAATTTACTTTTTTATTAGGAAAATATGAGAAATTCAAGTGTCGTATTTTTTGTTGTTACTGATAAGAGAATTGTTCGTACAAGAAGATGCACGTTGAGTGTCGAAGTAAACAATTCAGGCGTCGCTTCACCTATTTTACGCTCCATATTGTACAGTCATTTTCCCAGATGAAGGATTCTTGTGAAATAAAATTTTTATTAAGTTCCCTACTGGATATTCATGCTAACAAAGACTCTATCTATCGGTATAATTAAGAACTATTTAGAACTACCTATAGACATTGTAATAGATAGGGTGTTTCATAATGTATAGAGTTAAATATATTATAAAACTAATCAGATTTTGGTAGTCAATGGAAAGTAATCAGCTGACTGTGTTATGAGTAGTTATTATTTTTGCTACGCTGGCCCTGAGATCTTAGCGTGAATGTCAAATACTCTCTGTCTATGGACAGTGAGTTCTAAAGATGTTCGCAAGACAAAAGATGCATAGAAACGTCGATAGTCTACGAAAAATTCAAGAGATAGAAGAAAAGTTTGAATACAAATAATGTTTGTTTTTTAAAAGCAAATAACTTTTGTTTAAAACATTTTTTCATTAAATATTTTGATTCGCCACAATTTAATTTATGACTGTATTGACGTATAGCTTCATGGCTGTATAGATGAGTGTATCATTCAAATATTGATACTAAAGCATTTTCAAAGTATTTAAACAATTATTACAGTGTGATTTTCACTTATCGTTTAGGATAACTACTAAATATGAAAATCTCACTAAATTTAACAGGTATCATATACAGGGATTCTTTCATTTATGATTATTATTATCTGTTTTTATTTAAATATCACTGAGATTGTAAAAAGGCATTATTAAATTTTTTTCCTTTCCCATGCAAGTCATATTTATAAATATATAAATAAATATAGCATAAACAGTGAACAGTGCGTGTTTCATACCATAATTAAAAAAAAAAAAAAAAAAGTATAAATAATAAACATTAGAAAACACATTTTTAAAACTGTGATAAAAAAATAAAATAATAAACAAAAAAATATGATGATTGGTAGAGTCGATTAAAAAAATAAATCGTTAAAAAAAAAAAAAAAAAAAAAAAACTAAATTTAATGACAATTGTTTATGATGAATTTTACTCTGTAAGCTTGTTTTTAAGTTGGCAAATTTTGAGACACACAAAATTAAACAAAAACAGATCTTATAAATGTATATACGATTTAATTATTTCAAATAGCTTTATCAAGTTGTACTCAATGAATCAAAGAGAATAATCAATCGAAAACACACACTTGGTCATTAGACTCTATCTTAGGGTATCATCTCGGAATCGTAACGAAATAAGATGAATTTTTGGTCAATCTATGATTTTGTTAAATATAAAAGTTATCCTAAGTTGATCTCTCTGCCTTCGATCGTATTTCTATTTATTATCAAAGTTGTAGAATATAAAATTCTCTAACAATTTTGTCCGAAACCTTTTTGAAGCACTTAGTTATACGTACCTTAGCGCAAGTATTGAGAGAAACGATGGACACATAAACTATTTGAATGCTTTGATTTCAGTGAGCGGCCATCGTGAGTTTTGCACTGAGGTACGTATAGCTAAGCGCTCCATCGTCTGCGTTCTCTATCTCGAAAACAGTTCAACGTTTAGAAAAAGGTTTCAGATAAAATTTGTAGACAGTTTTATCCTCTACAATACGATTGGAGACAGAAAAAACGAGATATTCTCAAAAAAATGATTTAAAAAATTTTAACCTTGAATATCTAAAGTTTCTTACACGTGACTAATTGTGACTTTTAGGACAACTATTATACCATAATATTACCATAATAAAGGTTTGTACAAAAATTCAACTTATTCCGTTAGATTCGGAGTGTTTTTTTGATTAAGATTTTAATCCTTTTTTGACTAAGATGGCTAGTTAAAATATATAAATATAAAGATTTTTTAATCCTGCAAAAGAAGTTTAAACAGTCAAAAAATCAAAAAATGAGCGATCGATTGTATTAGTATAATCTTATGCGTAAATCGAACGTAGGTCTCTTGATAACCTATAATTGTGTTCTCTTTGATACAAATACAAGATTATTTGAATATAAGAATCTTCGTATTTTTCGCGATAACATGCAAGTTTTAAGCCTGGAACACATGATGCTGATTTGCTCGCTGGATTGCTTGCTTGATTTTGTAGCTGGGTCTCATGTTAGATGCCGTGCTGGGAGCTATGATGGCTTCTGTGTGAGCCAGACTTAACATGCTAAACTACCCGAGGAAAAAGTATGGGAAATAGGACATGAACTATTGCCAAATTCTAGCAAATGCTCACGCAACAGTGACGTCATTTTCGACCATAACACCCCGCAATTAATCCAGCGAACGAACCAGCATCGTATGAGCCAGACTTTACTGTATATTTTATTGCAGATCTTAATTACTGATAAATAAAACTTGTTATCTGTACAACTTTTGTGTAAAACTCATTTGGGTATGATCGATTAAATTGTATTTTAGACTGTTTATAGAGTGTATTTAATTTTTAGTAGTTATTTTTGTATTATTGAAAGTGAATAACATCCGTTAATTCGAATTATAATGGTAAAAATATTAACTGATTTGAATCGCAATCTTAAGAATTTTCTTCAAACATAGTGCATGAAATTTTCTTCAAACATAGTCGCGCGTTTATGTTTTACAAAATCTGAACATACTGCAAGTATTTTCTAAAACCTGAAATGCTATGCACTCGTCAAAAACATTATTATATATAAAAAGAAAATAGTCAAAATTTTACTGTAACAGATGGGGTGGCATTATTTTTATAAAAAGACCTACGTTAATCGTGCTCAATAACGCTTAATCATATGTTGAGGATTTAAACAATTAACTCTGTTGGCTTTTATCTTCACTTATTATTATATCGGGTAATTTTTAGCTTCTTGAAAAGTCTGGACATTTTTCTGTATTTTTATAATACCTAAAAAGTGATCATGATCATATTTATAAGGTTTAGTGTTTCCTAAGGCTCACTTTTGGTGTTTTCAATTTTAATAGTTATCAACTTTACGATTCAGTGGTCCATTTATCGGATATATTTCATGCAATATCTTGAAACTAGTCGACCGATCGTAAAATAAATATTTTTGAATTTTTTCAACCTCAATTATCAAAGAAAACCCATTAGCTAATATATTACTCGCAATTCATTTTTCATCTTTTAGATAGTAGTTGCAACTACATGGTTTTTTACCATTTTAATGTCCGCCCCCTCAACAAACACTAACGAATCAGACTGACTGACAGCATACGTCAATTGAGGACGGATACGAACCTGGCACAACTTCAATTAGTCTATTACTGTTCGACTAAACGGAATTATTCTTTTTCATGAATTAAAATTTGAATTATTTCTTACTTAAAATGTGTTGTTATATGTGTTGCATCTAATGATATTTACCATGTCTCTGATTATTTACGATTGCTCTCAAGGCTGGTACACTTTGGTTGCTTTTATCTCACGTAACAAGAATTAAAATATATGATACAAGATCGTTTAAACTAATCTGAGCTGCGTTCTTTTTGAGGTTAAATTTATTCAAGCAATATTGTAATGATTTTTGTCGGTCTACACAAATGACATGATAGGTTGACGAAGTGTTTCGTCACATATATACCTGTTCTTTTCTATCTGTCAAAATTTCCGTTGTTATTGTCTTACACTCATTTATGTAATACTCCTATATGGACAGTTGGTATGGGAAAGAACGTCACGGTGCCGACTATATTTTTTTTTTCTCTCTCGTTCGAGGCACTTTATCTATACTGCGCATTCTTTCGAATTCTTCAAGCGCACAAAAGATGTGCAAAAGTTTATTATTATAATAATAAACGTCAATTTTGTATATCCGAGCTTAATGATAACCATAATCACAAATTTGATTTTTAATAATTATTGCTAATAAAAAAGACTTGTTAACACTTCGAAAGTGACATTTTAAATGATAATAATTTAAGGATTATCGTGGTATTTTTATGTATTAAAGCGATGTATAAGACAAGGACAACGGAAATTCTGACAAACAAAAAACAACAAGTTTGCATGATGACGCAGTTACTTGGCTAATCTATACTTTGCCCAATCATTTCAAATGTTTCTAGATTACTTGAAATTAAAAATCATTTTGAATCCTTTTACTGTAATGCACGAACAAAGCCAATGCACGCATTGTATTCAAATGTGTGAGAAAAACAAACTGAACACCCAAAATGTACAGCCCATAATTAACAACACCTAATAATTTTAGCCCTATTAATCGAATGTGATGCATGTTTTATTTCCTATTTAGTTCAATGGAAGAGTCTCAATTAGTAAAGTTACTCGTTAAGTTTTTGGTTTTGAGTAGCTGAACAAAAAGTTACACACAATCAACTCGTTGAGTTTAACTTCAGAGATCAATGAAAATTTTAATCGCCTTTTTTCGATGCAGATCAGTAAGCATCCCCTCAACTATGACGTTTATATTTATCCAGTTTTTGCGATGAGTCTGGTTGACATTTCCGTATTGTAACCAGCTATTATTTGCGTGCCTACAGCCGTTTGTACTTTTCCATTTCTTGTCCATTAACTCAGCCATTCAATTCAGGCGGGTTACGAGCAAGGGGCATTAAGATTTCACGTTATTAGCGATATTAATAACGAAACTTAATTCAAAATTGTAAAACCACTTTTATATCAACTTCAAAGCACTGCCGCTTCTAAATTTTGCACAATGGAATCCAGACGATCCTGGAAAAATATATAAAATATTCGAGATTCAATACCACGACCATTTGCGTACCATACAATTACTTTGCATCTGAGCTACCAGAAATCGATTAAGGTTGTCTTTGATCTATTGTAAATTTTTCATTCGTGGGTTAATATTTCTCCAGGATATTTAAGTGCTGCGTAAACGGAATTTAGTGTGATGACTTTTTGTTCAATAATTTTAGGGTTAAAATTTACAAGTGTATTGTTTTTTAAACAGTAAAACCGTATTATAAAAAAAGAAGTATAAACGTTTAATATATATTTAAAAAATAAAAAAGACAAAAAAAAAAAAAAACAATATATTGACCACTGTTCAAGTTAATTATTGGCCGCATTTATTAAATTTTAGCAGTTATTTATTAAAAATCAATAAAATTGATCGTATATAAAAAAAATTATATTTTGAAGTTTTTATTTAAACCTATCCTTTCTGTATTTTAAATGCACCAGGCCAAATAGATTACGAAACTTATATAAGTATTATCAAAGAGAGCTAAAATTTTTCTGTATTTGGATGGGTGACCACCTAGCAGTACTGTGTACTGTTGTTGTATAAAAAATAATAATCCCCTTTAGTTAATGGCTGTATAGTTAAAAGTAGCTGAAGCCAAAAATTAAAAAAAAAAAAAAAAATTTGATTTGTACCCCAATGCCCATATATCAAAAGTATATTGTATTTTTTAAATACGTATTTCGACAACATAGTAGTATGTTGTCATAATTAATATGATTAAGTTAAATGTAAGATATAATTGGAAAGTACAAATCGATCACCTACCAAAAATTAATTGTGTCATCAAATAAGCAACGAGTAATATCTCCTCTGAGAATAATTAAGAATAAGTAATTCGTACTGATGATGACAACTTAGTAGTCGAAATACTTGTTATCTTAGATTATTTGCATTTTTAAAAGAATAGATAATGTGACAAATTAACCATAATCTATTTTTAGATTATTTAAGTTATATCGTCAAGTATTTTATTCAAATATGAAGCTAGCGCCGTTCACATTAAACGAATGGACGTTTGAAAATGAAAATTTTAAATCATTAAATGCCATATTGAAACCAGGTGATGTTAAAAACTTTTCGGTGAGTTAAACAACAGCTCTACATTAAGACTCCTTTTCACTTTATCACAACATAATGTTTCATTTTTTGTGTGCGGTCGACAAGTATTTATTAATACTCTTGTATGCTGTCTTCAGGTATTTAAAAATGTTGTTTTTATCACATTACGTTTATCAACGATATTATGGTTTTTATAGAAATGATAAAAATAAGTGAAAAATTACTTTGGTCTTTAGATAATATTTGTATTGATTTTATATAAAATTTACAGGTTAATTATTCTGCATTTACACTTCAAGAACGATTTATTGTGGCAAGAGATGGCTCAATACGCTATCTAATAAAAGACAAGAACTTTCTAGAAGAAACATTAGAAAAACGATTGTTCAATCTTAAAATGTATGTAATCATCTCATTTGGTCTATTTTCTATTTGCTAGAGATTCATCAATGGTAATTAGACTTTTGATGTGATATATATATATATACAGTCAAACCTGGTTAAGAGAGAGTTCAAGGGACCATGATATTATTCTCGCTTGTCAAGGTTTCTCACTAATGCAAGTTTCTAGCTTATATAGGTATAGAAGAGGTTTGTCTCACTTACAGAGGTTTATTCAAAATATTTAGTTGTAAACATGATAATGAATTTTCAAAATTTTCTTTTTTCTTATGATCATTTGCTTATTTACTTTCTTTAACCAATCTTTAAACAATTCTTTAGTCATCCAAGCTTATGAACTAAAGTAAGCATGACAAATAAGATAATACAGTTAAATATTATTTCTTTGAATTACAAGAAAACAACATAGTTCCTAATTCCTGAAAAAAAAGAATGAGTCATACATAGGACAATTGTCGCTTATAGAGGTAAATACAAAAGAGGCTCTCAGTTATAGAGGTCAGAATGGGAAAAACGACTGTCACTTAAAGAGGTTTTTGTTTCTCACATATAGAGGTTTTTGAGGGGTCAAAGCTCGGGACCTGAGAATTATTTTCACTTATAGAGTTTTCTCGCTTACCCAGTTCTCTCTTACTCAGGTTTGACTGTATATATATACATTTTAGATACTCGTAGCGTATCAATATAAGTCTCTTCCACGTACAATGCACAACGCATAATATTACTCTTGCTCGTAGAAGTTTCTTACATATCCAATTCTCATTAACCTAAGACTGATGAAAATAATTTTTTTTGTAAGGCTTCACAAGTTTAGAGGGGTTGAATATAAATAGTTTCTATAAAATCATTAATTACATCCGCAGGCCAATAGGAGTCGGGGAAACTGGAGCATGCACCCCGTGTAATAGTTTCGGAAGGCATCTTGAGCAGGAGGCGTTTAATGATCGGCAAAAACAGAACCAATCTAGTTGTTGATTTTTGCAAGGAACTTGAAATTTCCAAAATCTATTCAGATGTTGCAATAGGTCGCACGCGTAAATAAAAATGATTTGCAAGAAACGTTTCCTAATGTTAGTATAACTTCAAAAATATACTTTCTCAAAATAATAGGAACATATAATTGTTTTGATAATTCCTAATTTTCAAGAACAATGCTTAAAAATTGACAATAATAATTCAAATATATGTGACGGTCATAATTTGAATACAATAGTTTGTTTTGTATTTTGGCACCTTTTAAATTATATAATTTAGAATAGGCGTTGAGGGTAATTCATTTATCCAAAAAAGAGCTCAAGTATTAAGGATTTGAATGTTGACCTCTTCTTCAAATCTGCGAAGTTTTGTAGAAATGCATTACGAATTATTAAATTTTAACATATAAAGTTGAAAAATTGATATATTATTTTAAAGCAAAAAAAAAAAAAAAAAAACAGCTTTTCAATATGTTTTACAAATTTGTAAATCATTAGAAAATTTTCTAGTTAATCGAACTGCTATGACAAAATCAAAGACTAGAAAAACACAAGCGAGCGAGTAGAAAACTGCATAGGAATTTTGTATATTTTTATATAGATTTCATATTGGTAAAAACCACAAACTGGAATCCATCTCATCAATATTTTTCACTACATTCAAGTTTTTCTTTGTATTTAGCCTAATATTTCTAATAAATTAAATATTTATTTTTCTATTATTTATTTAAAAAATGACCTTGAACCTGGTACTTTTCTTTAAAATTCATGAAAATATAGCTGAATTATTTTGTAATAGAATATTATTCATGAGAATGGCGAATATTTATTGATTCGTCAAAGACTAGCCTGACTAGAGCAGTATTGTTCCATAATGGAAATGTTTTTGCAATTTTGCATCTCTTCCTATAGCAGTGCACTGGATTCATTTGGAAGAAAACTTCAATGATTATTGAGAAAATTATGTATCAAGAGCATAAAAATTGTGGTGATGGAAGCTATACAAAATATCCTTGTTTTCTTAATGTCTTCTATCCTGTATAGTTTAAGTGTTGGATCGAGGATCCAATTGACTAATTATAGGTGTTTCGTTGAAAACCTATACAAACATTTTGTTTGTGCGGTCAATATTCGGTAGCGTTACAAACTTCAGACTAAAATTTATATACTCTGATATATTATACATGCGAGTTGGGTTAGATCAATAGAGAAAAAGTTGGCGACACAATTCATATAAAATTGGCCCTTTACATACACATATACATATATACATTTTACATATATTATATACATGTAAATTCTTTGTGTGTTTGAGTTTAATTTGCAGATTTCAAAAATGGTATCCGTTTAACGATTGGATGCATATTTTTTGAGTTAGACACATAAAAACCACATGATGAAAAATTATTTCTTTTCAAATACGGCCATGTCTGTCTAGTTCAAGGATTTCCAAACAATAATGTATTTTATTTTTTAACCATTTTTTAAATATTCAAAAAAAAAAAAAAAAAATACACCTTTTAATAAACATATTAACATAGCATTGTCCACATTTTTGTTTGGCATATGCACACACATACAAAGAAAACGTAACGTAAACATGACCCGCGTAGTCGGTGGTACCAAATATTTTAGGCCCTAGATAACTCATCAAGTGCAATTTTTGAGAGTTCAAAACAATTCAGCACGTACCCAGAAATAGCTATTCAATGTTAGTATTTAATGTGATTTCCAGTAGTGGCAAACAGATGGCTATGGATATTGAAGGTTGGGAAATAATCGGCATCAGAAATCTTTGATAAAACGTTTGTAATAATGAATTACAAAAAAAAAAATTGTATAATTGATTTTTTGATATCTATAAATGTGTGTGAATTCCATCGATTAAATACACATGTATAGATATATACACATAACAATGATTATCATCTTTTGGCCACTATTTGTAATCATATTAAATAACGGCATTGAACTGTTATAGTCAACTAGTGGTCAGGGTAAGAACTAAATTGAATAGACAAAGAAAAGACTTATGAGCTTCTTTGGGCGTTTGTATACTTTGGTCACACACATTGTAATTTTGTGCTGTGTAAGCAAGTATATGACTCTCAGCAGTCTAGTTGCTTTCAAAATTTTTAAAGTTGGGAAACCCAAAAAAGGAGTTGTGGATTTATTCTATGCACAGAAACTCACAATATACTCAGACATGGAAAGTCATTAAGGCACTATTTTGTAATATTGTTACTAAAATATAGTTGCCTTTGAGTATGTAATTTCAATAAAAATTTGTATTCTGAAATTTCCATGCAAAATTGTTAGTAAGGTAGCAAGCGATCTTGGATTTTATTGCAAACAAATCAATATTTCGCATAGAATAGTAATGGGCGCCGACTTGAATAGGCATACTCTTAAGCTGACTTTTGAAAAGTCTGCTTATAAAAATTGGTCTTTTGAGTTATATATTATTATTAAAGGTTTTTTTGGCCTTCCTTATCCCTGCAAACTATTTTCAATAGGACAATTAAATGGAACTTACATTTCAAAATTCGATGGGACTAGCTTAACTTGAGTAAGTATATTCTGTTCAATAAAAGAATAGAAATTCAAATTGAACACACATTATAAAAATTAAAAAAAAATGTAATTCGACTGGAGAAATAAGATTTGCAGACAATTATGTTTATGAAAAATAAAAATGAATTATTATAAATAGAGTAGCAGGAATCGGCGCACGAGTACCGAAAACTATTCCACCTCAATTTTTTTATGCGATCCTCTTCAAATTGCCCTCCTAATGATATAAATGCATGTTGCCATGGCGCAACCCGGTGCCATATTGTTTAAACCGAAATTGTTTAAACAATTGCAAGGCATTGTTATTTTTCAACCGGACAAATTTTTTTTATATTCTTTATTGAAATACCAATAAAAAAGGTCCTATGACTTTTAACGATAAAGTTAATATTTTTAAAGATATGAATTTTTAAAGGTTCGAAAAATCTCAAATTTGGGTACTTTCAACCCATGAAAAATATATTTAAAAAAAAAACATAATGTCTAAGTAATATTTTTTTTTAAATTCTCTATACAATTGTTAATAATATTGTAAAAAGAGATTTTAAAAAATTTCATTGTTTATACCTTTTTTTAATTGTTAATAGTATGCGTCGCTTACCTTTAAGTCTCTCTCTGACTCATGGTTTTTTAAGTATCGCTGTCTCTCTCTGACTCATTGGTTTATAGTTAAAAATATTTATTAATATTTAACAAATCATTTATTAGAGACCACTTTTTAGTCCTTAATAAATATTTCTTAGTACTTAAAGTGATTTGTTTGTATGTAATAAATCTGATATTCATTTATTAAATATTAATAAATCTTTTTAAATACTAAGAAATATTTATTAAGGACTAAAAAGTGGTCTCTAATAAAAATATTAATAAATTTTTTTAACTATAAACCAATGAGTCAGAGAGAGACAGCGATACTTAAAAAACCATGAGTCAGAGAGAGACAGCGATACTTAAAGGTAAGCGACGCATACTTATTAACAATTAAAAAAAGGTATAAACAATGAAATTTTTTAAAATCTCTTTTTACAATATTATTAACAATTGTATAGAGAATTAAAAAAAAAATATTACTTAGACATTATGTTTTTTTTTTTAAATATATTTTTCATGGGTTGAAAGTACCCAAATTTGAGATTTTTCGAACCTTTAAAAATTCATATCTTTAAAAATATTAACTTTATCGTTAAAAGTCATAGGACCTTTTTTATTGGTATTTCAATAAAGAATATAAAAAAAATTTGTCCGGTTGAAAAATAACAATGCCTTGCAATTGTTTAAACAATTTCGGTTTAAACAATATGGCACCGGGTTGCGCCATGGCAACATGCATTTATATCATTAGGAGGGCAATTTGAAGAGGATCGCATAAAAAAATTGAGGTGGAATAGTTTTCGGTACTCGTGCGCCGATTCCTGCTACTCTAAAAGTATTTTTTTACAAGTTAAGAATTATTACAGATGTAGTTAAAATTTGTATACTTTTAAAAAAAATTTTAATATAATTGATTTGTGTGTAGTATCGGGTAAAAATGATATTCTTGATTCAGTTAATAAGATTGTTGTGAAAGTAAATGAGTGATAACTTTATTTTTGAAATTGCATAATTAATTAATTCGAATAAGATTATTATAAAACAGTATTTGGTTAAAATTCAAACGATACAAAAGTGAAAATTCATCTCAAATATTTGAAAAGAATAAAATGTTTGGTCAAAATATTAATTCTTACTTCATTAAAGAACATAACAATGTCGGTGAACGGAACAAGAAACCATTTGTGGAAAATATAACATTATCAAAATTACCAAATAATGCCCCATCAATTAGTGAATTTTATGCGGATCAAAATATTTTGATTACTGGTGGTACTGGATTTATGGGTAAAGTTTTAATTGAGAAATTACTTCGTTCATGTCCAAAAATTAAAGGAATTTATCTACTATTACGTTCAAAGAAAAATTACACGGATGAACAAAGAATGAATAAGCTTTTTAATATACCTGTAAGTTTATCATACAACTAGAGTTAGTTCTCAACAGAGAAAATGCAAGATTTTCAAAAAGTTTAAATTTATTATTGATCATATTAAATGTTATATACTAGAGCAGGTTACAAGCATATATAGTTCCATTATCTAAAAATGTTGAATTTATCTTCATCATAAAACTTCGAATACTTCCTAATTGCCGGCGTCTTATTTTCCAGTTATTTGAACGATTAAAAGATGAATTTCCAGAAGCTTTATCAAAAGTAAAAGTAATTAAAGGAGATATAGGCGAAATTCAATATGATTTATATGACTCCGATCTGGAATTTATTATAAATGAAATAAACATTGTTTTCCATGTGGCAGCTTCTGTTCGATTTGATGACCCGTTGAAGAAGGCAATATTAATAAATACTAGAGGAACTAGAGAAATGTTAAGGATACTTAAGCGAATGCAAAATTTAAAGGTAATTTGAAAAGAACAATAAATATTGTTGGATTTGTTCTGGTACATCAAAAACGTGTTTCGCCATCCAGTTTGGTACCTGGCCAAGTTATTGATATATATTCAACTATTTCCCACCCCTTTTCCAAATATTATTTCTTCATGTGTTCAGTAGCCACCCATCGTATTTTACTGCCTGAAGGTTCAAATCCAAAGAATAATTGGTAGTCAGCGTAATCTTCGTTGCATTGCAAGTTTGTTAATTTCCACTTCCTACAGGTAAGATTTCTCTATCAATGTGTGTTCCTGCTATTCTGCTCCACTATTTATATTTAGTAAGAACCTGCTGTGACAAAATCTCAGGAACGCATCTTACATATATGTTGAGACATACCTGGACATCACCTGTTTCCAACTTCTCGCATTCATAGCTTTGGCATTTGGACTGGACTGTTTTCAACTTTAATCTATTTTCCTAGCGAATTATTAATGTTTTTTTTATTATTAGTGTTTCTTGTATACGTCAACAGCATATTGTAATATTGATAAAAACGTGAATGCAATTGCAGAAAAAGTTTATAAAGCTTCAACAAACTGGGAAACTATGATTAAAGCTGCTGAAAATATGGATGAAAATGTGTTGAATTTTCTTGAAGAAAAGTATATAGTTTATTGAGTAAATAGTTTATTATTTATAAATTAAATTAATTCATTTTATATTTAGAATTTTGGATAAATTTCCTAATACGTACACATTCTCAAAAAATCTTTCTGAAGAAATAGTTTCTGAAATTTGTGAAGATATTCCAACAGTTATTTTTCGTCCAACAGTAGGTAATTATCACAAATAAATTTCCATTAAAATAATTGAAGTGTGAACAATCAGAGTTAATTTGCTTACATACCTATATCACTTGGCGTGTTTTTTCGAAGTGATAAGCTTTGATAAGGTGATACAAGTTTCTACTCTTCGAAAGATATGCGTTTTTTTTAAATATTATAATGGGATCATTATTTCAAGAACCATATTGTCGGACATGTAGAAAAGCGATGTGTCCTTTGTCTGACAATCAAAAAATGCCACAAGAAATCGGACAAAATGGTTTTAAAATACGAAAATTCAATTTGAAGTTTGAAATTTCATTTATTTAAAAATTGTGAGCGTAATCGAAAATTTTCCGGGGCTGAAAAATAAAACGGGTCAATATTCTGAATTTTCGAACATAAAAATATTGCTACAATATTAATAATTTAGTCACATATAAATTTTACCTTGGTGGTTTTCGGGATGTTTAAAATACACAAAATACATATGTAATGTGAATGTATTTTTTATCTCATATAACTGCTGAAATGGTAGAAAGTTTATCTGGAAAGCCAAAGATCATCGACAAACTAAAATTAAAGGCGTAAAAAGTTTGAATCCGTTTATTAGTATTAACATTTCAGGGAAGAATCTACACTTTCTGTCATCCAGGGAAAAAATCGCATCCAGCACCCTTCTCTCGTCTACAAATCACAAAACACCCATCATGTGACTAATAACTGGCAGTCGGGACAGTCTGCCCCCCTTAGATCCGTCGCTGAGAAATTTGATTATCGCATTAAATTATATAGTGTCTTGTTTTAGTGACACTTACTGAAAAGGACCCGATACCTGGTTGGGTAGATAATTTTAATGGACCAATGGGCATGGTTACGGGGGTCCAAGTTGGAATACTACGTATAGTTTATACAGACGGTGATAAAAAAGTGGATTGGGTTCCTGTTGACATAGCAATAAATGGAATGATAACATCAGTATGGTATAAAGCTTTAGAACAAACTAATCGAAATGAATGGTAAGATTGTTTTTCTGACACAAATTACCTTGAAAATTTCTTATTGGCTTCATTACCTTTGTTAAATACATACAAATTGACCTATGAAATAACCATGAATATCATTTTTAACGTCAGAATAAATACTACTTTTGTGCACATCATTTTTGGGTCTGTTTTATATATATTAAAAACGATTTATTTATGATAATTTACTATTGTTTTACAAATATTAATGATTCCATTAAATATGTTTTGTAGTTTAGTAATTAATTCATCAACTAGTGATTTCGTAAATATTTATAATAAAATGGTTTTCGAACTTGGAGTCCCTATACTAAAACGAAATCCAACTAACAAATTATTATGGTATCCGTTTTGTTTTCACACATCATATAAATATTTATATTGGTATGGTTTTTTAACACTACATTTAATTCCAGCAATATTTTTAAATGTTTTATTAAAATTCAGTGGTCAAAGATTAAAGTAAGCAACCCATTTTTTATATATTATTTGAATGTCTGCTATTAACAGTAGCGGATTTGGGCTTAGACTCGTGAGGCCCGGGCCTAAGGAGGCAAATTTTGAGGGGCGCCAAAATTTTCAAAATGACTGAAATTTCCAATTTTAAACTTTTTTTTATTACGCTGTTTCTATCGAAACATAGTACCATTTTGAGAGTAGAATTTCATCTCTTAGGCTGGTCTTCTGTCACAATATATATACTGTTACAAAAAAAAGGGCGCCATATCGTCTCGGGTCTAGGGCGTCTTCAAACCTAAATCCGCTACTGGCTATTAACTATGAACAATTTAATTGTCAATAAAAATTGTAGACAGGTCACATTGCACGTCAATCGTCGCAGTGTGCATTTGCCATTATATGTACTAAAAACTAAGTAACTGACATAATATAAGATTTTACAATAATGCCTGGTGTATATTGCGGCGCGTGTGGCACACCGTGACCCGACATGACACTGCGCGATTTTTTATTGCATACCCAAAATAATGAGTCAGCGAAAATTGACGACACGATGCTATAAACACTTCATACAGTGCCTGATACACAATTTCTCGCACCACGTGTCACACGTTTCACGAGTCTACCTATAAAATACTAAAACAAAATAAACAAAAAAACGTGTGTACTGGGCGAGACAACTGCGTGGTAATATGCGTACCCTAATACGACGCGTGTGACACGATAACATCATGTCACGTCGCGCTGTGCTACACGCACCGTAATATGCACCAGGCCTCATAGATTACGAAACTTATATAAATATTATCAAAGAGAGCTAAGATTTTTTGAATAAATTTTGATTTGTACTCCAATGCCCCTATTTCAAAAGTATATTGTATTTTTAAATACGTATTTCGACAACATAGTAGTATGTTGTCATCATTAATATGATTAAGTTATGTTAGATATAATTGGGAAGTACAAATCGATCACCTACCAAAAATTAATTGTGCCATCAAATAAGCAACGAGTAATATCTCCTCTGAGAATAATTAAGTAATTCGTACTGATGATGACAACTTAGTAGTCGAAATACTTCTTATCTTAGATTATTTGCATTTTTAAAAGAATAGGTAATGTGACAAATTAACCATAATATATTTTTAGATTATTTAAGTTATATCGTCAAGTATTTTATTCAAATATGAAGTTAGCGCCGTTCACATTAAACGAATGGACGTTTGAAAATGAAAATTTTAAATCATTACATGCCATATTGAAACCAGGTGATGTTAAAAACTTTTCGGTGAGTTAAACAACAGCTCTACATTAAGACTCCTTTTCACTTTATCACAACATAATGTTTCATTTTTTGTGTGCGGTCGACAAGTATTTATTAATACTCTTGTATGCTGTCTTCAGGTATTTAAAAATGTTGTTTTTATCACATAACATTAAGTTTATCAACGATATTATGGTATTTATAAAAATGATAAAAATAAGTGAAAAATTACTTTGGTCTTTAGATAATATTTGTATTGATTTAATGTAAAAATAAAATTTACAGGTGAATTATTCTGGATTTACACTTCAAGAACGATTTAATGTGGCAAGAGATGGCTCAATACGCTATCTAATAAAAGATAAGAACTTTCTGGAAGAAACATTAGAAAAACGATTGTTCAATCTTAACATGTATGT
>JAEMTY010000055.1:0-75000 GCA_020423425.1 Chrysopa pallens
GATAGTAAATATATTATAACATTTTTAATTTACGGTCTGTGGTCTTTTAATTCAGCATTAGTGTAGTGTCCTCATTACAAACGTGTTAATACATGATCCTATGAGTTAAAATAAAGCGATAGCTCATTCGATTCATATTCGCGTAAAGAAAATTACACTAGTTATAAGCAAATAAAGATTCGTAAAATTAGAGTATGTTGGTTTTCGCAAATAGCTTTATCTATAATACATCATCCTATATACTGGTTACATCGAGGTTACAATATTTAATATATCGTTTAGGAATTGGAAAAATTTTGTAATAAAAAACCATTGAAATAAAACTTAAACTATGTGGATGGATAAGCCATCCCTATAACTTACTTAGAAAATATATGACTGAACCTAAAAAAAATATATATACAATGAAGATTGCACCAGAAGTAGGTGCAATCGACATCATATGGCATAGGAAATCATTTCCAGAAAAACAGCGCACTTGAGTCGAATTCACCCTCTTCAACGATTTACCGGAAAGGATTTTTCCAAGAAGATTGGAAAAGGATTTTGAGGTTGTTATGATAAATTTGTGGAGAGTCGCGGAGAAGAGTTTAAGGGTTTTTTCTAAATTACTCGAAGGCAACGGTTTTGGAATTGCTGCATTTTCTTGATAAGTGAAGATGCAACATTAGTCCAAATGGGGGGTGCGTACGTGAGTATTTGGCGGATACAGGACTTATGAAGTCGATGCTTCAAACGTTCGTCCTGTTTACTCTTTGGGCTGAGTAATGGGTATACTCCTGCAAAGGATGCGTTTCCCAGGGCCAGCCGATTTTTGGCGTTCTGTGTTCAGTTTAACTGACTTTGGAGGATTACTCCCAGCTACACAACACTTTGATAAGCATCTTCAGTCCATTTGAGTAGGTGAGTCCATTTGGTAATATATATATATATATATATATATATATATATATATATATATATATATATATATATATATATATATATATATATATATATATATATATATATATATATATATATATATATATATATGTATATATATTAGAAGCCACATTAGAAGTTTCACTTCAAAAGAAAAAGTAATACATTGGTACATAAGTGAAGCGACGGTGCAATAGATTTAAGTTTTCGAAACATTCAGTAAATACTGTCGTTTAACACCAACCCTGGATCAATCTAATAACGATGTTCTACAAGAGTTGAGCGACTAAAGAAAGGATAGGGAGTAATTTTTAAAAATAAATTAGTAAGCAATCATATAGTTTTTCGTATTAATGTGTATTTATAATATATATAATATGTATTACAATAAAAACAATTTTCATTTTATTTCTCATTAATTTTTTCCAAAAAAGAAATAAACAATAAACACTGTATTTAAAAAGTGATATATATATATATATAGTCAATATATAAATCGATTAATTTTCAATTAGATATTTTTTTCAAAATTTTGATAAATAATTCTTTCATGTCTAAACGAATTTGATTAAAATTTTTTGAAAAATAAAATAACCTATAAATATTTAAATATACTTTCACAATTTGATTTGATAATTTTAGTATTTATTTATTAATTTAGGCAGTAAGGCTATTGTAGCAGTTTACAAGTAGTTTTTTTTTTTTTCCTTTTTTTAAATGCAAATTTAAAAGTTTTTTTTTTTTTAATATGCGAGAGACGTTTATGAATTTGACTAATAAATGTTAGGTTTGATTTATATTAATTTGCACTACTTTTTTTTACAAATATTTATTTGTAAAAAAATTGCTTTAAAGCGTACGCATAATATAATACATGTTTATATGAAAACTTTAAAAAACCTAAAGTATTTTTTTATTTTCTTGGCATTCATAAAAAAAAAATTAATAAATAATACGAATAATAGCGAACGTCGGTACAAACTGTAACGACGAGCGATGCGCGACCACGGATAGTTTCACTCACCTGAATAAAATTTTCATTGATGATTCAATAGATTATGTTAGCATTGATAATTTTATAGAGTTCATAGTTCATTGTTCAAGGCAAATCATCGCTAGTCATCGTGACGGTCGCAGTATTTACAATTAAATAATTTATGATAATAGTTTGAATTTTTTAATTAACTCTCTGACTTTAAAAATACACAACATATTAATTTATAATTCGAAAAAATATCTTTAGATGATGCACCATTCGAATTATTACATCGCAAAACAATGATAGAATATCTTGCAAATCGATAGTCGCTTTGGTAAATCGTGATTAAAAATCAGTTGTTGATCGCTAGTCGCTTCAGTGTGCATTCGCCATAATGGTGAATTTTTATCAAAGCGACAAGCGGTACTTATAAATATAAAACTCTGAAATCTATGATAATTACCAATCATGCTTTTGTACATTTCATTAATATGCGGGTATTTCATCACATCGCTCGTCGCTACTCGCTTTAAACTGAATTCATCATGACGGTGAATTAACATAAAAACGACAAGCAGTTAAAAAACCATAGATTAACGAACTGTGTAAAATTGATTGGTGAATGATAAGTCTTTTGATCATAGACTTCGTATGATTGATCATAGAGTTCTTATAGTTTAATAATTTGTAACAACAATACCATCGTTTCACTATCGCTTATCACTTTCCCAAAAAATACTTTGAGACTTTGTTTGACTTTGAGATGAAATAACAAAAATAAAATTACATAACTTGCTATGTCTATGGTTATAATTAAGTACGTATGTCATAAATAATACAGTAGTAGATATAGATTTACAGATATTATACCGTAGAATTTATTTTTAAATTGTATATACGCTTTAAAAATTCCACTGATTGTGAATAAGATTTCACTTCATTGTGTATAGATTCAATTTATACTTTTTAAGTGTAAACATTTTTAAAGTGTATATACAAATTATAAAAAATATTTTTTATTTCTTTCACTGATGCCAAATATTTACTGTCATGAGATTTTCGTTTATTCTATTATATTTGATATACAATTGGACATAGATTCATACTGAGAAAGACACCAACTAACGATAAAAATAGAAACTATTGAGAATTACCAAAACCATAGAAATGAAATTTAAATAATCGTATTTTTGAAGACTATAGAAATGATCAGCTGATGGTAAATGACAGTGGTTTATATTTCTGCTACTATGGCGCTGAATATCTTCGCATGAATATCTTATAGAATGAACCAAAGTATATTATTTTTCGTCTAAAGTTTGTATATTATTAAAGCGCTGTATAAATGAGTATTCCTGAGTACCACTGACAATTGATAAATAGGAAGAACAATGGCGGATTTATAAGTACTTTTCATGAATTGTGAAAATTAGTTTTTTCAATTTTAAGAAATGAAAAATGTAGATACAAATAGACACACATGTTTTACATACAATTTTTTATCGATAATATTAAAAAATTTTTGTGTGAGCATAAATGTCAAACTGATAGTTCTCGTAGAGGAGTTTTAATGGTGGAAACGTAGGAATACCTATGTATATTGCTGGTTAACATAAAGGAAAGACGTTTTAAAACTGAATAAAAACTATATGAAAAATTACATAGATATGGAATGCCAGAAAAATTATAATATTATGTTACGCCATTAATCTTCGATACCAGTGACGTACATATAAATAATTTACTGATACATGTATCTGTTTTCTTAATTTTATTAACAAATTTTTGTTACCTTTTAAATAACTTTTTTTTTTTATTTAAATTACAATAAATATTTATTTTTAAGAGTAAATTTATAAAAATTATAAAGTTTTAGGCACTATAATTGTATATTTAAAAACATTTTTATTGTTTATTATTTTTAATTGCAAAATTATTACCTTTTCACCATAAAAAAACATTTATTTTGTTTTCCACAACAAATCTATTATTATGCCGAAAATTCACTTTTCGAAATTGTATTATCACGAGATCAAATAGAAACATTTTGTTTCGATATGCATTGTCAGATTGAGCGATTTCTTTAATTTTGGGATTCATTTTTCCGACTAAAATATTTCTCTCTTAATTCTATCACATTAAAAACCGGTAAAACAAGTATTACTCCGGGTGGCTAAATTTCATGATACCTGAAATCAAATTAAGCTCGGTTGTCCAAATCAACAATCTCTGATGACAAATCGGTCTCTTTTTATCGGGGAGAGACTTTGCTGTTTGCGTGTCAATAAATTAGTTTTAAACTATCCACACAATGTGTAGAACATGCCTCCATTGATGATAATGATTTACCTAGAGAAAATTTTTCCCGCATTAATCGCTTTAGAGCAATCAGGAAGCGTTAGCGTTCATTTTATTTTCTTTTTCAAATAGCCTCACGAAGTTAAAGAATATGTTACACCATAAAGTAATCTAATATGTCGGATATAAAAAAAAAATCTAAAGAAAATTTATCTAAAAAAATCTTGTAAATGTTATTGCTTGTTTATATAGTCATAAATTCTGGCAGTGCATATTGGAACGGTAGCCGGAATGAATTAAAAACAAGCTTTTAAAATCGACATAACCCCACATTTTTTAATAGCTCAACAAACAATGTCGTTTTCATTTTGATAAATACGAGAGATGACTGTACTATATGAAATTTTTTTTTTTTGTTAACTTACAACTTTTTTTTACACTTTTTTTCTAAAACATTTATTTTTTGAACATATATTTTGTTTAAACTAATACGAAATTTTATCACAAAATTTTTATTATTATAAATAAATTACGTAGTTATTGTTCTGTTTGGTTTTGTTTATTTGTTTAGTTTAGTTTATAATTCATTATTGATTTCATCATATTGGGCGAATTTTAGGAACACTTGTTCTAACGTTGTTTGACTAAAACTATATTCTTCAATGTCCAATTCGGTTTTAGCTGTAAAAAAAATCGATAGAATTTTTAACTTATAAGTCGTTTTTTATAGGTAATTATTTTTTAAAAATGGCTGCAAAATAATCTACGACCATCACATAAGCATTCGCAAAATTTTGTAAATAAAAATTTTTTTTTCTTTTCCCAAAATCATCTTTTTTTGTCACAGCAGTTTTTGGTTTCTAATGTATAGGATGATTTTGTTTTGGATGACACAAATATTAGCGAGGAAATTTTGAGACTACTCCTCCCACGCGAAGGAATTTGCTGCCTCATTCTCTTATCCAAATCCTGCCATAATGTTTGCTAAAAAAACAAGATTTCAGTGAGAGAGGTCGTTTAGGATGGCAGAATCAGTTCAGCCAGACTGCGTTATTAAGTATAATTTCAAATTTCCCCATTATCAAGTAATTATATGATGGAAGTGGACATTTGACTTCTAAATTTATACCTTTTTCTAATTGTTTAAAACACTGTGCTAATGATGTCACAGATTGTTGCGGAACACTATAAACTAAACGATCGGCAAAACTTTCTTGTATTGTTGCATCCGGAAACATTTGTTCTAAATATTCACGGGCACATAAATAACTATTATTTACCGCTGGTGGAGTTCCATCTCCAGAATTAACTGTCGGTGAACGTAACTTAATTTCTAATGTATAACCTGCCCCATATAAATTTTTTAAGTGTTGTGTCGAACCAACACACCGTAATTCACCTTTCACCATAATTCCAACTCGTGAACACAATGCATCAGCTTCTTCCATGGAATGTGTTGTTAGAATTGCACCACGTTTCCCTTGAAAACTGGCTAAAATTGTATCCCATAAAAATCGTTTACTACGTGGATCCATTCCAGTACTGGGTTCATCCATTAGTACTACTTTTGGACCACCAACCATTGCCATTGCAAAACTTAATTTACGCCGTGTTCCGCCCGAACAATGTTGTGTTTGTTTTGAAGCATGTTCATGGATTTGTAAGCCTTCGAGATATAAATCAATTAGGCGTGATATGTCTTTACTAGGTACTCCTCGTATGGCAGCGTAACATTCTAAGTGTTCTCGCACTGTAATATTTTTCCATTGCGCATCATGTTGTGGACAATAGCCCATTAGTTGAAATGCTTCATGAGTGTTTGAATTTATATTATGCCCGCATACTTGAACACTCCCACATGTGGGTGCTTCTTCAGCAATCATTATACGCATTGTAGTTGTTTTACCTGCTCCATTATGACCAAGTAAACCAAATACTTCGCCTGCATCCACTGCTAACGATAAATTTCTTAAAGCTAATTTACTTTGACTTGAATCTTTAAAAGAGCCACCGCATCCTTTTGAAGGGCTTTCAACTAACGTATCCGTTGTTTTAGTACAACATGGACATAGTTGTAACTCTGATTTGTGATACTCCTTTCGTAAATTCTGTAAAAAAATATTAATCGTTTGTAGCTTAATATTATTTAGTTCACGATGAAATAGTGCTAGTATTTGATCAACAATCCCTTAACTTCAACCAATATTTTCGTATTTTATTTATTGTTTTGAGTTGTCAGTATAAAGATTTGAGAATACAGATTTGAGATTCGTGAGTACAAAAATTAATCGTATTTTTGAAGTCTATGGAAATGATAAGCTGATGGTAAATGACAGTGATTTATATTTCTGCTACTATGGCGCTGAAATCTTCACATACATCTCCTATAGAATAAGTCAAAATATATCATTTTTCGTCTAAAGTTTGTATATTATTAAGGCGCTGTATATATGGGTATTCCTACATCCTACATGGGTATTATTTCATCAGCTTTACATTTATCAGCTTTCATCAGCTTTACATTTTTCAACAGTAGTCTTCTGGTAGAAATTTCAAACGCTATAAATGTTTGTAATTACACAGTAGCAAAAATTTAATTTTAGTTATTCGACTTGTGTTAGGCCGGATAACCACGATTGAAAATTTTATGAATAAATAAAGTATAAACTAATAAAACATAAACATACCTGTACCAAAACTACTGGCTTTTCATCGCTTTTCTTATTCAATATATTTTTCACTTTTAAACGTTCCAATTTTACATCGGAATCTTCATATTCGCTAATATCTAAATTATCATTACACTCTTCATCTATTGGTGTCGATATAACTTTATTTTTCTAGTTACAAAAAAAAATTATTAAAATGGTCAAACAAAATATCCTTTACAAATTTGAAAGAAAATCACATTGACAATAGAATTATAAGTGCCAGAAAAAATTTCTTGAAGAGCTGTTAATTTGAAATACTTGAAAAAGAAGTTATTACGACGTAATAATGAGATTTCTTAAAAATGACTTCTTTTCTAAGTCTTTCTGACCTGGATGTTTGTATGACTAGGTAGTTTTCTATTTAATTGAAATGCAAGAACTGGAAGTAAACAATTCAAGTGAAACTTTGTTATGCTTTCATTAAGAAAATGGCTAAGCTATTGTAGATAAATAGTCTAGAGTGAACAAACCAAAGACGGTAGAGAATAGAAAAAACTTATTTGAAAATGTTCCGAAATCACAAACATTGACTTAAAATTTATCTCCTTGAGATAAATATTAATTTGTGGTATATTCTCATAACTCTTAGATGTATTAATTAATGATATGCCGGATCTCTAATTATGCAGATCCACGGATACGGATACGGATCTTAACTTTTTTAACCAATCATTCGGTGTTAGTGCGCGTTTATATTTTACTAACTTCAAAACAATGGCCCAGAGTAGAAACAAACAATAATGAAATTGATAATTTCTGTGATAATTGAAAGTATTTTAATTTCAAATGTATGTAATTTAAAATGTGCGATTGACGAGTCCTCTATTGGTCAGTATAGGTAGTTAGACGTATGTGTCAATGATGGTACAAGAAGCTTAGACGTAATATAAGTGAGAAGCCATATCGTAATGTTTTATGTTCATTAAATAAATTAAAAAATATTAATTCGAATAAATAATTAAATAGAACATAGAATAGTTATTATTATAATAGCTCCTTGTATATCTATACCCACTTTTCACAATTTTCGTAGAGGAAAACATTGTAGTACTAACTATAAGGAAGTTAAATTCGTGTGGTGAAATTCCATGAATTAGGCAAACGTTTTACATAAACTGGTACCCCACGATGTGTATCTATTAGAGAAAATGACCTTCAAATTGGAAGCAGAACGTTATGAATTTACCAGGAGTCTGAAAGACTTTAACTATAAGTGATAATAAGAATAATTCTACTTACCAATAAACATCGAAAGGCATCACTTAATTTACCACCACTCTTTTTAACATCAGCAATTAATAATATACATGACATGATTGGTATATGTAATAATGTACCAATGACGATAATTATTAAATTCTCATCACTCATATAATCACCAAATGTTAGCTCATTACATGCACTATTTAAACGACACATTAAATGGACACGATCCACAAAATAAACGATTGCATATGGTACATACATTGTATTTATTAATGAAAATATCACGTGCATTATATAAGCTAAACGTCCACCTGTCAACAAATATTTAAATTAGTACTTAAATCAATTTTCAAATAAATTTAAATTTTGTATATCATCTGTCCTAATCAATTTACTATGAGATCTTTTCAATTTTACTAAAAAAACGGAATGTATCATTCATAAGAAACGAATAACCTGCCCATAACTTTTTAGATTAATTGGAACTCAAAAATGGCTACTTTCTTTTGACAATTACCTAGAAGTAATATTATTCGATATAGTACCTAAAATCGCTTCCTGTGTATGATGTCAAGCGATATCCAAAAAACAACTGGCGAAATTCATATGGGTCAAATTTATATTATAAACGGAGTTTTATCAAATTAAAGTATAAAAAATTGTTTACTATTTTTAAAAAAGGAGCGCCCCGTTTACGAAATATGAAGAAAGATAATGTGTTGCTGAGTAGGGATCGAATTTACAATCTCCTGTGTTTGAGAAATTGAGCTGGCATGTATATCAATGTTCGAGTAGGTGAATACTAATCCGTTAGTAAAGGTGTAAACTTGTAGGAATCGTTTACTAAATACGTATACATTCAAATGAAAATACGTAAAATATTTCTATCGGTCCAGTAGTTTCCAAGTTTATTCGTTACATACAATAATACAAATGTTTTCTATGTTAAATATAGATTACCGGAAGCTCATTCATAAGTAATAAAGTAATTCTAACCAAGAAATATACATTTGATAATGAAACAATTAAGTTTTTATATTTAAGGTAAAATCAAATACAGGCAAAGCGATTTCAATGTATTTTTAAACGTATCTATCAAATTATGAAGAAAAACAAATTCACAAAAATTGGATTTAGGGCTAACATACACCGTAAGGTTTTCTGATGGGATAATTTAATGTGACTCTTAGCATGTATTTTATATTAGACCCCGCACACGGTAAGCATTCTACATAACACTTTAATACATAAGAATTCTAGATCAAGTACGTGTAGAATCAAAATTTCGCCTACTTAAGATTTTTGTCTGATGTATGATCAGATTTTCTTATAAGAATTACTTATAGGACTATCCGATGGTGTAAGTTAACCATCAGAATTTCTGATCAGAAAATCTTACGGTGTGTGCTGGTTAAAAGTCAATGCGAATCTAGTTAAAGCCTCGAATACAAACGAATGCCGATGCAGTGTTCAAATTAAGCTTTATCGACGGTTAATTTTTACAAGTGCAATTACTTTTAAATTGGTTTTCCGCAGAACTTAATATTATTATTTTATAAAATAACCTTTATGTATCGAATCTCAAAAACAAAATAGTGACGTCTGTGTAAATCATAATTTTGATTATTCACATAATGGCTTCAAAATGGTGGTTATGGTATTACGTTTGTGTCTCAACTTACCTAATCGTAGCATATCCAACAGCATAACAACAATAAATGGTAATAAGCCAATAAATGTAGCAATATTTGGTAGAATTGATTGGGCCGAATCCATTTTATCAAATATATACGAAATACACGTTGCAAATAATATTGATGCCGGACAATATAGTAAGATTAATAGGCCCAAGGTAAGAAAGGCAGGTGCTTCTCTTAATGATGGCAAATCAAATAATAATATTAATCCTAAGAGTGCGGCCGCAATAAATACCATTAAGCCGAATAAAACTAAACAATATGTAAAAAAATACATAAAAAATGATAAACCATTTACACGTAATTGATTTTTTGCTTGAATCTGTGAAAAAAAAGAAGAAACGATTATAAATAAATAAATAATATAACTATTGTAAACACGAGATGCTCAAAACCATTCAAATATTTAGAAGGTATTTATTTTTTTTATAATTCTTAATGAGAACTCTAGGATTTTTCGCATAAATTTCGATTTTTTCCCAATTTCCTAGATCAAATTATTTTGTATTTTATAAATACGTATTTAGACTACAAAATAGTCATCATCAGTATCAATTAGCTCTTTGTAAAACGTCACCAAATTAGCAAAAAGTAACATCTCTTCAGAGAATCATTAAAACTAACTAATTCATACTGATGATGACTACTTTGTAGTCGAAATACGTATTTATAAAATACAAAATAATTTCATCTAGGAAATTGTGGGAAAAAATCGAAATTTATTTAGAAAGTAATAAAATTGATTGATAAAACATAGAGTTATATATAAAATAATATTACTAGATTTGCTTGCAAAGTTGAAACTTACAAAACAAATTTGTATTTAGATAATTATTTTAAAATTAATTAAGAACTTTTCGTTGTTTAAAATCCAGTAGAGATTAATAAAAACAATTTCATTCACATATTAGATGGTAATGTTTCAATTACAAGTAGTTTAGTAAAATATTTTTTTATGTAAGTCTCTGAAACTTATGGGCGATGGCAGGTGTTGTTCCCGCCGATTGCTTTAGATGGAAAGCACCTATTGTCTTTTTATTAGGCATCATGCTTTACACAATTAAACAACGTTCGCTTTGGCCAAATAATCAGATTTTTCATGTACCGAAAGCAACATTGAAGAAACCCCAAGCGATATCTTGATTGTCGCACGTTATTAGGAATCAAACTTTTGGTTGGCAATCGACATTACATAATTTTCTTTAATGCGGGATAAGAACCATTATTATTTGAGTTGTCCTACCGACACCACAGTATTAAAATTAGAAGTTTTACAATAGAACGAAATACGCAATGAAATCGATATAGTCGATAAAAGAAGGGCATTTCGTGTAAAAGATGATCCATTTTCTAATTTCAAGTATAATAGCATTTAAAAATTTATTTTAATTTAATTAATAATGATTAGTATTTCTTGTTTGAATCTGTTACTGACTCACAACAGATTTGAACTGGTTTGAGCACCCTGTAAAATAAATGTTGTGTAAAAGGTAATTACTCAAAAACTTAGTATCGAATACGTATATCATTTTTTGTGTATGGATTTTTTGACTTCGAAATAATATTTTGGAAAATCTAATATTTAAACCTACTCTCAGTTTATGACCGAAAATTTTCCATGAAAAAGCAAATGTGGAAAGTTAATATCAACTTGCCACAAAGCCGTGGGAAATATTTCACTTTTTCTTTTTGCTCATAGACTTCTCAGCCGTTTTTTATAAATCAATAAATTTCAACTATTTCAGCGAATTTTCACTCAAATTCCACTTAGATATACAGCAATTTGCAGTGAAGTTGAATCTCGTAATAAATTTAAAAATACGTTACCTCTCGATCATAAACCATATCTACAGCCAAACTAACTGGAACTAAAATAAAAATCATGCCCAGCAATACCGCCGTTGAACATACACCAACATTAAATGCTTCAGGTTGTGAGGTCTGCTGTAATGGATGGGTACGTATTTCAATCGGTTGCCAGTCGGACATACTTGCTCCTCCAGCACCTCCACCTTCACCAATTTGTTGTTGTAACATAATGCGATAAATAGCATTACTTAATAAATTGATAATAATTGGTAAGCTATGTTGCGCGGTATCATTATAAATAGTCGTCACGCTAATATTAGGCGGTGTAAATAAATTGACATTTAATGCTGCTAAATGTGGTGAAATATCTAATAACAATGAAAAATTTCCATTATATGTATCGATTTCCAAGGCGCCTGCATTGTACAACTCGTCATAAAAGTCGTCCAGATTTGTTGAATCTTCTGTAGCATTGTAAATTGTGAGTTTAGTATTTTTTCCATATGTATCGCCGTTTAATAAGAGCGTCGACATTTTGGGTTCGATCACTTGGGTACTATTGATGTATAGGCCAAATGCGGCACATGCTATAGGTAAGGCAATCATGAAATATAATTTTTGTAGGTCACGACACAAACGTAAGATTCTTAAACGTAGCAAGGCTAAAAGTATTTGAAACGAATTGGGTTTGGTGATTATATTCTCTAAGCCAAGTCCGGTTACAGTGGGTTGTTTTGTGTAACTATTAAAAGTATTTGAGTCTACTTCATTCTCCAATATCGGTGCAGCTGAAATGAAAAATAATGGCTATGAGTCACAAAATGATAAAAAAGGTGCCCATTAACTAATTTTTTCAGTTATGCTGAACTTGGGTACAAATAATTCGAATCAAAAATTTTGCTTAAGATAGAAATAATCCCAATATTATTATAAATTATCAATATTAGAGCCATGAGCAAAAATTCGCTATATTTATGACATTCATACAGGCTTACATATCATAAATTATGACACTCGACCGGCCTGAGCAACATGAACTCTTGGCTGTGCACTGCTGTCTTATTTTAAAAAACAAGAGCTGCGCAAAGCTTTAAAAATATCATAAAAACATTAAATGAGGGGAGTGGAATGGGAGATGGCACTTCCAAAATGCACTTCCTCAACATCAGCTCAAATACATTATTGATCTCACCTAGAATCATGTGTGCTGTTTTTCTATAGAATAATGCCCACTGTAGTCACTGCATGACCTTAGTAGTTGAAAAGTGACTTAAAATAATATATTTAAAAAAAATTACAATAAATAGATGTGGACTAGATTTTCATGAGTGAAGTCTGTTATTCAACAGGTTCAATTGGTATATTTGAACACCTTGTTAAACATAGTTTTCACCATGTAAATTAAAATTTGGCTGGTATAGTACCCGGGTATTTAAAGAATCTTCACTAATTGAAGACTTATGCAACAACCTTGATTCGGATAAAAAATAATTAAATGCGGGTAGATTTTGATGATAAGAATTTTTAACAGAATATGAACTTACTTTTATTTAATTGTGTGACATCTGCTAAGCTCGTCAAACCCTCATTTTGCAACGATTGGTAACTTGTACTTTTACTTTGTAAGCTTAAACTACGACTTAAAGCTCGATTCCGTACCATTTTTTTCGATAAATCATCCATAGTGCACTCATCGGGTTCATCGTCACCCTTTTCTAAGTGTAAAAAAACTTCTTCTAAGGTGGTCATCGAAACACCATAGCTTGAAATACCTAAACGACTTTGTTTATTATTAATTTCTTGTTCAATTGCCGAAAATAGTGGAGCAAAATTATCAACTGCATTATGTGGTAAAATAAAACTTAATTCACGACCATGCCGACGTGCTTTTTCCGCTTTCTGTACATGAGATGTGACTAATCGTGTTATCGCATATTCACGGCATACACCTTCTAGGACTAACGTTAAATGGTATCCAATACCGAATTTATTCTTTAAGAAAAGGGAACTACCGCAGCATCGTAACTTCCCTTTCGATACAACAGCCTTTCGATCAGCTAAAATATCAGCCTCATCCATAAAATGTGTAGTTAGTAAAATAACTTTACCATGACGACGATTTTGAAGCACGGACCACATGTGTCGCCTGGAATATGGATCTACTCCAGCAGTGGGTTCATCCAAAATAATTATCTGGAGAGAAAAAATCGATTCAAATTAAGTTTACCAGAAAAGAAATGGGAAAACGTACTTTTGGATCCCCGATAACTGCAATTCCTACGCTTAATTTACGTTTTTGACCACCGCTTAAGTATTTTGCAAATGTATCAGCTTTTTCTGCTAAATCGATGTCACGTAAAGTTCTTGTAACTTCACATTCGATTAATGATGATGGAATTCCCTGTAATAAAAATAGAGTAATGTCAGTGAAAATCAAGCCAGGATCGAGCAATCAAAGTTTTGTATACTCTATCTAATCATGAGGGTTTTAAAATATATAGGCTCGGGGATGATCTTATACGGAAAACTAAAAAACGAAGATTTTTTGGGAATCTTTCATTCCAACATCGTAAAACTTACTCTAATTGCAGCAAAAAATAGTAAATGTTCTCGAGGTGTTAATAAATCGAATAATATATCATGTTGTGGACATACTCCAGTCATCCGACGTATACATTGCATACCAGTGGGATCTCTAATATCATAACCAAATACAAAAGCCGTTCCCGAAGTAGGTGACGTTAATCCAGTTAAAATATTAAATATTGTCGTTTTCCCAGCTCCGTTATGTCCTAAAATTGCTGTAATTTGTCCTTCGTAAATCGTTAAATTAATACCATTCACAGCTTTCACTTCCGCTGATCGACACTTCACAAATGACTTATGCAAATCAACAATTCGTATTGCTTCACGACCTTTCATTTCTCTTGGTACCGGTTCAATATCTTGTGGTATTAATTGTGATTCATCATCGGTACAACAATTAAATGATCCAGAATCACCATTTTGAACGGAAATCTAGAAAATAGGAATGGTTTTCGATATTTGAATTTTCGATGGAAATCTTTGTTTTGTGTTGCATACCGCATTTACACGTACTTGAGGAATAAGTTTTTTTGGGCACCAATAGGATATGTTGAAACAAAAACATAATGATCTTTTGGTTCCATGTTCACCTTAAACAGTTCCCAAAGAACACAATACTTAAAACAATTTCAATAATAAATAATATAGATTCACAATTGGGTACTTGCTTATAGAAACAAACATACACTGCGTCTCACATAAAGTGCAACTACCTCATATTTTAAAAATAATGTTTTAAATAAAACATTTACACCCAAAATGCACTCTTTGTTACAATGAAGTTATGAACAAAAGGAAATTGTTGTTGTGCGATTGTCAAATACATCAAAATATTTTAAAAAACTTTTGTTGTATTGACATATATCATTTACTGTGGAAAGCACATTTGCACATTGTTGCTCGATATATAAACGTCTATTACTCTATTGATAGAAATAAGTGCAATCAATACACATCTGCTAGGAGTCGAATCTAAAACCTTCCAATTGCTGATCGAATATACAGCCACTTACAAAACCGATGCTTTCTCACCAAACTATGATTATATAACATCGTCACTTAAATTATTTACTTTATTTTGTACACTTTACAAATTATACACGGTTTTATGACCAAATAAAGTTAGATCCATGATATAACTAGACGATTTTGCATTTCCTTTGTCAGTATCTATCTATCTATGTTTGTTCCGCTGTGACTTTCAAACATCGATTTTGACGAAATATGGTAGACGCATTCATCACACTCATGAAATTCACTGTATATATTTTGAAGAATAGTAAAAAATAAATCTTTTAAAAAAAAAGAAGTTAAAATAACTAATAATCAGTTTCGAACACGGGACCCTATGTTTCGAATTTTGGATTGTATCAGATATCCTCTAAATCTTGTGTACGTATTATTTATATACTTTTTATTCAGTTCACAGTTCACAGAAGTGAGGTCTACAGTTCACAGAACTACTACTATATCAAGTACCCAATTATACTTCACCGCCTTCTTTTTATCTTACGAAAATATCTTACTTGGAACTACACTATCTAAATAATATGCTAATAGTCCATATAAAACAATATCCAAGCTCATCATAATTATACTCCCACCAAACGGTATACCAGGACCAGACCATATATTATTAAAATTAACACCTTCGCCAGACATATCTAAAACTAATGCTTTATCCATAGCTAGAGCAAATCCTGTTGAACTGATTAATGAAACCGTCCAAAATGCTGCCGAACTTGAATCATCTATAAATACTTGTATAAAATATAGTAAGCTCATTAAATTTACTGCAAAATTGCCAAGAATACCAGCCGTCTAAAAATGAAATACAAAAATAAAACAATCAGTTGTCTAGAACAGATGGTAAAAATAGTCCAGAAGCCAGCGAACAGTTTTTACTCAAAATATTATATATATTTATTGTACCTACACTTAGATCTTTAAATTATATAGTCCGACAAATTAGAACCAAGTCTCAATTACAAAATGCTTTCATGAAACTTTTATTTAATCATACTCGAGCCTTATCGCCAATTTTGAAAAGATAGCCGGCGGAAGTGAATATATTTAATCCACGTCATAGTGAAATATTAAGCTACTAAATTGCAATTAATTATATTTTGCATTTTTCTAGGTTTTCCATAATTAAATTTTGATTTTAACAACATTTATGTAATTTTTTCTAGGATCTCAAAATAATTTAATTGTTTATTATTAGGCTTAATAATTTATTATTAGGCTTGAATGGGTAGTTCTGACGATGTAGTGTAGAAATTGCATCTTACGAAATTTCAAACGTTATTTCAGAAACTACCAATCGCTAAGTAAAAATATTTTAGCGACGAACATTTTGTTTATTGAAATTTTCCTTAAATACTGTAAGTACTTTTAATATTTTCAATCATTACAAACTTTTGACTAAATTTATAGACTCTCATATATTTTATACGTATGCGCGGTATAAAAAAAATGTACGCTGGCTTTTTATCAACAAAATACACACCCGTGATTTATCAAAAAATGGTGTTATCATAAACCCAAACATTACAACGGATAAACTGTACAATAAAACTAATAAAAATATTAAAAATATATTTGTATTTTGGAATACTTGTAGTGTAAATAATAAAACACAACTAATAATTGATAAAATTAATACAAATATTCCATAAATTATAAACCACGATAACCTGAAAATAATATTTTATTAATTATATTATCATTCGATTTTACACTAACTTTATTTTAATGAACAAAATTTACACTAACTCTATAATACAAAATTTTTAGTAATATACTCCGATCAATTAGTATGTAACAATCCAATCATATGAGTCATTAATATCATCTTACTTGGCTTATTTTATTAATAGACCAGGATAAAAGCCTTTAAATATGGTAAAAATTTAGTGGTTGAGAAGTGGAGAAGACGTGATAGAGTTTTTACGGTAATTAAAAGACCTACAACTTTTGTATTTACACTTTTTTTGCATAACCTCAAAATTTTTTCGATTGAAAATTAGGGTGCTTTTTCGATATTTATTCAAAATAAGGTGAAAAAATAAATATTTTAAATAAAAAAAAGTACAGTGTGTTTGGAACATAAAAAGTTTTCACCCAAGTTTTCAAAATTTTATTTTGTAAAACTCAAAAAGTAAATACAAAAGTTGTAGATCTTTTTATTACCTACAACTTTACTATTATTTAATTACTATTTTCCATAGGATTTGTACTTTTGCTGGAAATCGAGATAAACCGTATTTTACCCTTAAAAACTCACCACCTTCCACTTTCCAAAATCAGATCGCCCATAAATTTTTTTTCGTTTCATTTTTTGTTATATTATCTTACGTTTCCAGTGAGATTCAACCGACTATAATTTTTTTTTTTTTTTGTTTCAACCAGGGTCGATGGTCTACGAACGAAATAAGAAAAAGAAAGGATAGCCCACAAAACCCGACATAAAAAATTGTGAGCCGTCAAGAGACGCCTGGCAGATGTGAAACATCGGAATAACTTTGGAATAATCAGTGTGGCAAGACAGATTGCGTACAGTCGCTTGTGCATTACCTACGACTACGTATAGTACATATATTCCATCATATAGCATGGAGATGCGTCGTCACGGCCTATATCGCCACGCCAACAATCAAGTTTACCCTCGCCTATAGATGTTTCACATCAAAAATAGCAATAAATTGAAACAATGTAGAATATTTGATCAAAGTAAAATACATAAATCATGATCAATAAAGTTGTTGTTAAATATTTAATAAAAACATACCAAAATACAGAATCTTTTAAACCCATAATTTTCATTCCTTCTTTAATTTTATTCTCCTTTTCACCAACAATCAATATCAATAAATATGTAATACATTGTGACAGAGCCATGACCATGTATAATGGAATTATTATGCGAAATGCAACCATCCAATTACCAGTATACGCTTCTTTTGGAAACATTTCCAATAAAATATGTGGTACTTGAATATTATTATTATTTGTATCTAGCTAAAAGAAAATATGAGAAAACAAATCGTCGTAAGTCGTAAAATTCATTTTTATTGGATGTCAATATTTTTCTTTAAAAAATTGGCTTGAGGCCAATTAATTAAAAAAATTTTTTTTTAAATTATTATGAACGTTATTCAGGTCTATCGCAAAGATCAATCGATATTTATCTGTATATAAAGATGTTCGCTGATATCGTTCGTAATTTTAACCCGGAAATTGGACGTTTAGAAAGCATTCAAAAATTCTAGTTTGGGTCCGTAGGTTTTTTTCTTTTACGTTTACCCAACGTTTCAACTATTCAGGAAATATTTGAGATCGATTTAGGATGGGTTTGGGATTTAAACTAAAATTGTCATATTATGTGCCAAATTAACATGGGTCATTTATCTGCTTCGCCTACAAAGATTTATTGTTGCTATTTTTATTTCTAAGAAAATATTCTGCTCACCTTCTGAGAGCTTATCAAAATTTAATTAAACGTGCCGAATACGTTTTTCTGTTATGCTTAAATACGAATTATTTGCTAACCCGTTAAATACCATCCTTTAGAAATCAGATGGTTTCTGTTTTACTTACTGATGTAATCACTAAAAGTTTATACCAATATATTTATCTCTCTGTAATTTCCTACAGACCTGTAGCTTAAATGCTTGCCTCAGACTGATGAGACTTAAAATAGGCGAAATAATTTTTTTGATGAAGTTTTATTCATATGCATTCCAAATGATTGACGCAAAAATGGAAAAGTAAATTCTTAATTAATTAATACTACCAATTTTTAAAACTTCAACGTTTTTAGATTGAACCATTCATTTCATGATTAACTGCCAATTTAATAGTGGTATTACATTAATAATGAGAACAAACAAAAATTGAGTTTCTAGCGCCTAGAACATGTTAATCACTTGTATACTCTTAAGGAGCATCCTTTTAGGACTTTTGTCCATTTTCTGTGGACAAAATTGACTCATAGTTTCGGGTACTTTTATAGAATTTTCATGAGTAGATCAACATAAAATTCCTTGTCAAAACTAGAGGTAAAGCAGAATGTCGGCGGTTTTTCTGCCAAAATTGTTTCAACGATTAATGAATCAAAATTGTCGGATCAAAACACTCTACATCTAACTGCCTTATAGTTCTTACAACAAAGGTCTTATAGTTCTCCAAACATGCAGTTAATTTTGGCACATTCAGCTTCAATCGTGTCACGATCATTGTCACATCTCGATCTGGAAAAAATATTATATAGTAAGACACAATGTATGCATTCATACTCTCGGCACGGGATCAATACATACATTGTTTTTTACTTTATAATATTTAGCAGACCAAAATCGGACGGGAAACGTTTGGTGTGTATTGCAAGTATTTAAGCGATTAGCAAAATGTTTAAAATCCATTTTGTATAACACATATGTTACAAAAATAACATAATGATTATTTTTAGTGTTTCAAAAAAACTATCCGTGTATATGATGATATTTACCCGAATTTTTGTATAATCCAATAACGCTTGTAATGCGACAAATCCAGAATAATAATACTGATTCACCGGACAACTTTCCCCCGTTTCAATTGGAAACACACCTGACCAATGACTATTCATCTGACGACATGTTGCCGGACTTGAGTATAGCTCTGTTGTTAATGGTGTAACCACGTAAGTGGGATTTGTTCGAATTTCATATCTATGGAAATTACAGAAAAAAAAAAGTGTAAAAAAGTACATTCAAAATAGGTAAAAGGCGCTTTGTCCTCGGATTTTAAACTATATTTATGAAATAGATAAAAATAACATTTTTTTTATATTAAACATAATTTTCATCCACGAAATATAAGCATTGTTTTGGAGAGCCCCAGTGAGGATTTTTGGTTTTACTCGAGCGCGTCAGATGAAGATATGGGAGATACCTTACCCATTGTTGAGAACCTTCACCAAATCTTAACGCTCTATATGGTGCCGCGGGCTTAGGGTAGCCAATACGAAAATTGAAACGAAGAAATCCATCGTTGGATTTAGATAAGCGTGTCAGATTTTGATATAGTAGGTAGATTACGTGCTGAAAATTGTACAATTTACTAATCTGACGATTTGAGCGTAATGCAAGAGAATGGGGGTCTCAAACTTGCAAAAAAGACACGCCACATGTGTCACGCTCAAATCGTCAGATTAATAAAATGTACACTTTTCGCTCGATTAAATCCAAATATCGATTTTTTCGTTTTAATATTCTGATCAACAACCTTCTACTCGCGACATTATATAGAGATCTATAATTTGGTGGAAGTACCCAACAAGAGGTATGGCTTCTCCTATAACTTAATCTAACGCGCTCGAGAGTAAATCCGAAAAAACTCCGGTTTGGTTCCCCTATTATTGTGTTTCTAATGAAAATGGAATCCAAAATGATGTAAAAATCCATATCATCTAAGATAAAGATATCGTATGAAAATGGTTCGATATATTCGCTTTTTTGAAACTTCTCCGTTTTTTTTAAGTTAAGTCAATTTTTAAATAACAGGTCAAAAACATTAAAAAGAAATAAAACTGAATTGAGGGCCTCCTCTTATTTTTCAACTCATTTAAAAATGAGACAAAATCTCAAATTTTGAAATATTGGCTTGAGCACTTAAGAAATATAAAAAATCGAAATAAATTATTTTCGATTTCCATTTATTAATAATTAAATCAGGGGCACCAGCTGGATTAATATCAAAGGACATATTTGAACTTACAGAAAAGGAATAAATTTTCAAAGAATAATTACGATTTTATTTGACTACTTTGTAGTCAAAATACGTATTTATAAAATACAATTAGTTTTTGACGTAGGAATTTGGTGCAAGAATCGGAATTTATTCGAAAAATCCTGGAGTTCTATTTGATTATATTCACATTTACAGTAAAAGATTCAGAAATAAATATTTATTAATTGAGAACTGACTTTCATTTTTTTTCAATGCATTAGTAAATAAAATCACAAATCACATCTTGTACTCCCCTAGAACATACTAAATGCATCTCCCTGAAATTAATCTAGCTGGCGCTCATGTATAGAAAGATTCTAAAAAATCATATATTTATCACTATTTTAAGGACAAAGCACCTAAATTTTTTTATAATAAACGTGATTTAAAAAAAAACACAAACTTAAGAGGTCCAGAAATTGGATCATCATTTTGAAAAATGACAGCAATTGGAATATTGGATGGCTCTTGCCAATATGCTGTTAATAGATCTTCTTGTGTATCAAACACTAACCAATTAATGGGATGTAAACCTGGATCTAAATGCATTGTAAGCCATAATGTATTTACGGCATCTAAAAATTGCTGGAAAATAAGTTTATTTCTCATTAGATTTCCAAAAAAAAAAATAAAAAAATAAAACGCTTCTGCACTTACCATTGTTTCAGTAGTATTTGGTACAACAGCAACCGTATGATTCTTAAATTGTTGAAAATGTTCAAATAATTTTGCATCCCCGCGTGCCACAGACATTTCCGGAAAATTTGGATTTGGTATTAAAATTTTTATAAAAATTAATACCCCTAATGAATACAATGGTAAAAATATTTCCTGTAAAAAAAAATATGAAAATTAAAAACAATTCGAAGAAAAACTGTATATTCAGTGTTAACGCCAATGAAACATATCAAGGTAAGAAAATTAAGGTTGCTTTCTAGTTTAGGGCCGACGCACACCATAAGATTTTATGATCAGAAATTCAGATGGTCAATGCACACCATCGGACAATCAAGAAAATATGATCATACATCACACAAAAATTGTGGGTTTTAAAATTTTTTCCTTCAATAACGATATTCTAGAATAATCGATTTAAACACTCCGATTTTTTTTGCCCCAATTTCCTAGATCAAATTATTTTGTATTTAAATAAATACGTATTTCGACTACAAAGTAGTCATCATCAGTATGAATTAGCTAGCAGTAATAATGATTCTCTGAGGAAATGTTACTCGTTGCTAATTTAGTGACTTTGTAGTCGGAATACGTATGTATAAAATACAAAATAATTTGATCTAGGAAATTGAGGCAAAACAATCGAAATTTATTCGAAAAAATCCTAGAGTTCTCATTAATAATTATAAAAAAAAAAGATTTTAACACTATTTAAACTACAATACCACATATGGCAGCATTTCAATGGACTGTAATGTATGGAGTTATTGTAAATGATTGATTTATATAAAATAGAAAAGAAAATAATAAAAAAAAATAAAAAAACTAAAAAGTATAAAATAACTTTTAATTAAAAACTTCTGTAAATATTTTCCTTGTGATTTCGAAGTCGGCGCATTATCATTTCAATCATCCCTTAACTAAAAAATTGATTCATTGGCGACTGAAAAAAGTGATTGGTCATAATGAAAATATTTATAGAAGTTTATAATTAAAAATTATTTTTTACTTTTTAGTACATTTTTTTTAATGAAAATTTTGTTATCTATTTTATATAAGACGATCATTAAAATGACCCCATACATTATAGTACGTCGAAATAGGACGAGGAGTCGTAAAAAAATTAGATCAAAAACTTATCCGGCAACATCGAGATCCGTAATATTTTCGTTACTTAATTAACATAATTCGGTTGACAGAATACGGTCCTCGTTTACTGCATAGGTACTCAACTATCTCCAGATCATCATCTAATGATAATAAATCATGCTCTAATTATATTAAATAAAATGGGCGTATCGTACATTCGTACATAAATTTAGGGTTCCGTTATTTGAAGTCGCTAATAAAGGGTGAGTAATTTTCTTTCGGTTAGAATTAAGAAATGATTGGTGAGAATATTTCACGAAATATAAACTCCCAAAATTCTATTAACATTTTTCCAACCAAATTTTATGGTACAATTTTTAAAATTTTTTAAGGCTATATCTCGTATAATATGAATCTAATCTATCAAACGATGTTTATTTTCTCATAAAAAATAGGTGAAAATAACAACGTTAACAAGTTAATTGTTTAAATACTCCATTAAAAAGTGTCTATTATATAAATATCTGGTAAAATTGTTGCGAATCTAAACAGTTTACGGAAAAAAAGGTTTTACACAAAAGTTGTTTTTTTTTTAAAGAAAAACAAATATTTTTTGTATTTTTTCTTCTATCTTTTATGATTTAAAATTTGGGTCATGGATCCATTGTATCCAATCGTTCGATTTTGGTGAATCACGAACTTAAACTCACTTTTATGCCAAAAGTAAGTACATCATCGAAATTTCAACACGCTATCTCCTTTCGTTATCTTGGTGACGGACAGACAGACGAACGGACGAACATGGAAAAATTGACTAATTCGATGATTCTATAATAATACTTGGTTTGTATGGTGAATATTTTCTAGCGTTAGACTAAAATTATTATACTCTGACATATTGTATATATATATCGAGTATAAAAATGAGACATCTACAATAAAGACATAATTTTTATCGAAATAATATTTATAAAAGAAACTCAACCTTTTTTTTTCGGGAAAAATTTAACGTTATGGCCTCTGTTTTCATTTTAAGATTGTACATACCAAATATCATCACATTTCAATAGTTATTTTTTCGCAAAAAAAAAACCTTACTAGTCCTGATGCCTCTCGTCAAAAAAATTTTTGTTAATAAAAAATGCATAAATAATTAATTAAGCCATATATACTAAAATTTGGCTTAATTATCATTAGGGTACAAACTTTTTCCTCTAAGCAAATTCTGAAAAGTGGGGTGTTTTCTTCTTCGGAGCCCGTAAAATTTTCGATGGCCCCCACAGGCCATGAAATTGACGGAAATTTGTTTCTTTCAGGTTGTCGAACAACGGATATCTGGTTATATTATGTGACGGGCAAAAAAATGGTTTTTACTTTTTTTTATTGAATGTTTTTCCTACTAAAATTTAAAAAAAAAATAAATAAAACGATTTTCATCATTTTGAAATCTGTGAGGAAAATCGAAAATTTTACCGGCTTCCAAAAAGAAAACGGCCCAATTTTCAATAAAAGGATAATTTTTAAAATAAGAACTTAATATGATTACAAGCAACCAGTCTTTAGCTCAAAAAAGTTTAAATTCAAGTTTTACAAATCAGTGAAAAATACAAAATGATATACAAATTTTCATGGTGGTACGACTCGACAGAGTAATTAACCAAAACATAATTGTCCAAATGTAGACAATGGAATTTGATATGCACAATCTTATTATGAAAAATATTTTCAAATCCCATTGTATTTAGACTAGGGTCGATAATTCTTGAAACCAAAAAAAAATTATAGTATGATGAAACCCATTGAAAATGGAAGAGAATATGAAAAAAATGAAAAGAAAAATAATTTACGGGCGCTCTGAGGTAGAGAAGTGGAAGGAGTGAGTTTTAAAAGGTAAAACACGGTTTATCTTGATTTCCGGCAAAACTACGTTCTATGGAAAATAGTTAAATAAAATAATAAATAGCAAAGTTGTAGATTATAAAAAGATATACAACTTTTGTATTTACACTTTTTTCAAATAACCTAAAAATTTATGTGAAAAATTGAAATAATCAAGTTTTTGATTTTTTATGGTCTTTTACATAAAAAAAATATTTTTTCACGAAATTTTCTGAAAACTTACCTTTTTATATTTACCAAATATACTGTAATTTAAAATATTTTATTTTTTCACCTTATCTTGAATAATTATCGAAAAAGCGAATAATAAATATCGAATATCTTGTAGTTTTGCCGAAAATCAAAATAAACCGTGTTTTACCCTTAAAAATCAACCCCTTCCACCTCAGATTGTCCGTAAATTATTTTTACCTTCCTTTTTTGTTTTGTTTCCAATGGGTTTTATCCTACTATAATTTTTTTCACTTTTTACCATTTTTAAATGGCTTATACCCTGGTCTAAATTTTGGATAATTATTTTTTGAATAATTTGATCCAAAAATAGTTTTGTCTATATGAATTTTCGCATATTAGATCGTTTTTTATTGCACACATTTGATTAAAACAAATCAGTTTTTCTAAATTTCCACTTCTTTCTTTATAAGATAAATGAACTTAAAAACATTAAAAATACAAAAGTTTTTCTGGGTCTCCCTTTACAAATAACAAACAAATAAATGTAAAATAAAAATTTAAAAAAAAAAACTTACAGCTGTGGTTTTCCGTTTTTCACGTTTTTTTAATAAAATATTTCTAATAATCATCGCTTTCAATTGTGAAAAAAAAATCGATGGCTTTTTTTCACACATCTTGATTTGTGTGTTGTTCACACTTTTAACTATTATTCTATTCCAGCACTTTGTTTTTTGTTTTCTTTCACTTAAAATTTCCTGTAAAAATCAATAGATTTATATTAACTTTTTAAGGTTTATTTATAATTCCATTAATTAATGTTATATTGTCTGATGTCTACATCACGTTGCAACAAACAACACTCATTATACTAATAACAATAATAGCTAAGGTGTTGTTTACATGCTAAACGTTTACATAACATTCATTATATTTACAAAATATTATACAAAATGTAGACATCGATCATATTATATTGCGATTTAATGAAAGAGATCAGAGAATTTATCAAAACATAAATTGGCCAACTAAAATAATTGTTAAAAATAATTTTGGAACACGTGATTATCGAAATGTTAAAACGGTAGATGAGCAAGCGGTGGATTGGACATAGCTAACAAAGGCTCTGTAGAATCATTTTTAATAATCTAATAATTTTATTTACGAATTGTAAGCAGTTTAACTTTTGTATATACCAGGCATAAAAGATAATGAAAAACTGTTCGGAAATATAAATAGTTTCATCATATCATCATATCATTGTCTTAAACGGAAATCTTTAAGTGAAACGGGAAACAAATTTATTGACAAAAATTGGGTAGCTACTCTCACGTGAATCTGTAAATGGCTACGATCATCAACATGTTTATTAATGAAATTTGTAGGATGAAATACGAAGATTAACTTGTGTAAACCGCCAACTAAACCATGTAACTGTGGTTGAAACTGACCGTATTAAATTAAGAACAGTAACTCGTTCTTTTGACAAGGCATTGTCGATTAAGCTTTAGGAGTAGAGTGGCTCAGCGGTAGTGCGTTTAGCTCTTATGTCAATGGCCCTGGGCTCGATTTCTATTGAGGCGGAGTTTTTTATTAAAGCCCTCTCATGTCAAAAATATTGGTCATGTGCTTATTGGGTTAACTCAGCATCAATAACAAGGGTACCTGAACTTTTAATCGAGAAAAAAAACCAGGCTGTCGAGTGTAGTACCGATAACACTTCTTCAAATGTTCCTTTGTCCTAAACGAAACGATCCATCGTGCCCTTGGACCAAAAAGGCATGTTGCGACTCTGTTTATTAACGGTTGAACTATACTATTTTCACAATATGTGTATCTCAATCGATCCCATATTCAAGATACATAAAGCATCATGAAACCCCTATACATTAAACTAGGAAATGCTTTCAATGAGTGTGATATATAATTTTTGCATCCGGTACTATAGACTTATCTATCCTGGGAAAAATTCTAGATGAGAAACTGTGAACTTTCAGCGTTTTCTCTTCCGTCGACAAATTCTTTGTTGGTGTTTTTTGAAGAAAAACTGGTTTAATTATCATTAATAAATCCAATCCTAGACCTAATGAATCATCATTCTGCAAAAAGCTCCGCTACTTTATGCTTTCAACCTTCACCAAGCTAAATTGGCACTGATTTACGACTTTACTCCAGATGGTGTATTTATCTATCAAAGCCAATAAAATTTGAAATGTACTAAATATCGCATACCTATATAGACTGGGGTAGATTTTTTATCTACGGAAAATCATGACTCTTTCTATATATACAAATATATATGCTGTGGAAAAGTGCGAAATTATTGACACTCATGAATTAGGCCTTAGGTTTAAAAAAATTGAATGACTAAAATAATTCTTAAAAATAATTATTTGAAAATCGTGATAATTGAAATGTTAAATGATAGCTAATCAAGTAAGAGCTATACCCAACTATTAAGGGTTCTATAAAATAATTCTAACGTCATAGTAAAATTTTTGGAAATGTTATTTTTTTTTGTAGTATTTTGAAAATTTTTGAAAACTGAATCCAAGTATTGACAAAATTTTATTAGTACTCTATGAACGAGTTTTCAGAATTTGAAGATCCTTAATGCAGTAGACCTCACTCACGGTGATATTCTATTCTCATTAGGAAAAAAGTATACACAACTCTTTATCGTAATTGGTCTATAGGCCCTAATGCTTATTATTATTATTATTATTAAACGAAGTGGTTGATATATGACATTACAAAAAATGGCCCCACTTATAAAACAGGAAAATTCGGAAAGGGTAAGCACAGTTAAGATTCGAAAAAATTCTGGAAGTGAATTAGTTAAACTGTTTTATAAAGATTTGTTTTGCCTAAGAAAGCTATATATCGAAGAATAGTTCAATTAATAAGGATATTTCCGAACCAACTTTTGGTCCAAGATTTTTCTCCCTGCCATTTCAAATGAGTACAAAGAACCTTCTTCTACTAACTCAGGAAACAGTTTAATACTGTCATAGCCAGACCAAATCGTTGGGGCCAAACATACACCCAGGCATGTATATCTGGCCCATAAGACAGACTAAGATTGGTCCGACTGCTCGTATACGATATTGAATTAATTTCCTGAGCATCATATATAAAAATCAAAATCAAGCCTGAAAATTTAAGTAGAACACGTACTTTTAGGACCTTTAAAGCGCCTGAAAAAGGTTACCGTTGGCAGAAAGTGTCTGACTGTAACAGATTATAAATTTTTTTAGTATTATTAAGCCCATACGTAAAAATGAGCCTGAAAGCCCAGAAATAAAAGTGATTTGTGTTTTTATCCACCTTTAGCACCCTGTACTTCTAAATCGGTCGTCTGCACAAGATTGTAAATTACATACTAGCACTAAGGTCTAATCGGTCCAGGGATCTTGGACCATTATATTCTCATGAAGAATTTTTCTTAAAGAATATTGCTGTTTTGATGATTGTTTTTCAAATCTTAAGTACGAAAATGAAGCATTTAAAAAAAACAAAACGAAACACATCAAAAGTGTAAATAATCACAAAAATGACTTCCGACTTTATACGTCATGGAAATGCAAAAGATGTCGTAAAAAATTCGGTTAAGAAACATTCAAATTCTTAATATTTGAGCTATTCTAAACTCGAATCCATGGACAGAATTTGGTGCTCGATTTTTGCATACTCAAGTACTACTAGCCACCTGCTCTACAAATTCTAATATTTGTAATATAAATATAGACCAAGTTAGAAACCTTTCAAAATGGTAAAGAGAAAAAAAAATTACAGTAAGATTAAACTCATTGGAAATAAAAGAGACTTTAACAAAAATGGAAAGAAAAATAATTTATGGGTAATCTGTGGTCGAAAAATGGAAGGAGGTGAGTTTTTAAGGGTAAAAATCTTACCTCGATTTTCGGCAAAACTAAAAGTCCTGTGCAAAAAAAAGTTAAATGGCGAAGTCGTAGGTAATAAAACGATATATATCTTTTCTATTTACACTTTTTTGGCATCGTCGATATTTATTCAAAATAAGGTGCAAAAATAATTGTTTTTAATCAAAAAATACATTGTATATGGAACATAAAAAGGTACGCTTTGCAACAAATTTCGTGAAACACATAAGATTTCAAGTTATTTCAATTTTTCACATTAATTTTGAGGTTATGTGAAAAAACTATAAATACAAAAGTTGTGAATCTTTTTATTACCTATAACTTTGCTACTTAACTTTTTTAACATTGGAATTGTAGTTTTTCCGGATATCGAGATAAACCGTGTTTTACCCGTAAAAAGTCACCCCTTCCATTTCCCGACCTCAGATCGTCCGTAAATTATTTTCCCTTTCATTTTTGTTATATTCTCTTCCATTTTCATTGGATTACATCCTACTATAATTTTTTTTTCACTTTTTATCATTTTTAAAGGCTGGTCTATAACTTGTTTGTAATCTTTTAACCGATCGACAATACAAATAATTCGCTACAGAGCCCTAAATTAGATAAAATTTACAATTCAAAATTTTATTTTCTATGATTTTAATATAAAATTAACATTTCGTAATTAATTAAGTAAAAATCATTCCAAAAATCAAAATCATACATTCATTTAGAATAAAATTCTCAGGTCGTTTAATAAGGAGTTGACTTACATCATCGATTGTTTAAATATCAACAAATTAACAATTTTGTTTAAGTCATTTTTGATATGAAATTTTATGAATATATTTTTTAATTCAAAATTTTTATTCTTTAAAGAAAATCATATTATTAAGCGCCATCTTGTACAAAATAATCAAATATAAATTCACACACAATTTTCACAACAATTGGAGAGAAAGGTGAAAGCTTTTCGAATAAATTTAAACAATTTTAATTTATAAACAAAACACAACAGTTCACTATATTTTTTACTTTTGCACAAAATTTTTGAATTTATTATTTCTGTTTATGGATTATAAATAAAATACACACACCACTATTACTATGTACTGCGTGTGTGTGTGTGTTTGTGAATGTGTGTACAGGGTGTAAAAAAGGGTAGTAACAACAATGTTCCATAAATATTGTAGACATATACACAGACTTTGTGTATTTAGTTAGAGGGGTTGTGTATATTATAGTCTATATACATTTCCACATACATATGTATATATGTTTGTATGGCGCGTTTTCATTTTATAACGCGCATGCGTTTGTTTTCCTTTGATTATTATATTATTTTATAGTCCAAGTGATATAACACTAAAAGTTGAAATTTTAAAATAATACACGTGAAAATAACCACGAACTGTGTTAATTTTTTATTCACGGGTTCAATATTAGTGCTTGAATTATTTTTAATTATTAGCATTCTTTAAATACCTATGCTATCCATACAATTATAAATGCATATATAATCATAATACGTATTTTAGATATGTATGTATTTATTAGCTAAATTTGAGCTAATATTGTACCGAATCTATGTCCCTGAAGTAAGCACTACCATATCGAAATATTACAATTTAGAATAGTGAATTAATTGCCGCTTAATTACCGTAAAATCGAAAAAAATTACCGTTTTCGTACTTAAGGCCCTAAAGGCCGTTTTTCACAGGAAAGAATTCGAGCACTTTATTCGGTAATAATTAAGTACATTTTCCTTTTATTTATTTAAGTTGGCCTTAACAATTCCTGCTATACATTACTGAAAAATTTTCATAATAAGGTACTTAATAAGATCTTAATTAGTTCTTTAATTTTACGTATCATTTTTAAATCAATTTTAATATACATTTAATTTTATTATTTAATTTGTGAAATAGGTATTTTAAACATTTAGGGCTATTTTTGTCAGACAAGGGTTGGAGCACTAAATTCGGTTATAGGGTTTCTAATTTGATCCATATAAACTATACAATCGAAAAATAGTTTTTTTTTTTTAATATTTTCAATATTTAATGATTTTATGACTTATTAAAGAAACTGATTTCACAAAGTACATATGAAAATAAATTTAAAAATCATTTATTAGATTGAATAGCCAATTAAAATCTAATTTAATACCCTAATACCGAATTTAATGCTCAAACTTTTCCCTGAAGAAAAATGGCTCTTAAGACTTAAAATACAAGTATCACAGAATTAATATAACTTGTATATACAAGCGTATAATATTTCTGATGTATTTGTATTTTTTTTTTATTATACTATCTGGTACCCGGCGCTTCGTCTCCGTAGACGTGTAAATACATATTAGCTTTAAAAATATTTAGATTCATTGTCAATTTTGCTTTTCTCTCAAACCCATACAAAGGACAGAATTAGGGGAGAAGGAATCTTTGGCCATCTAATAGGTATATCGACATCCGGCCATAATTCAACCTACGTGTTCAAGGGAACTAAGCAAGTACTTTAGCCTAAAGAACTTGCTTCGCTCGTCAGGTAAGAAGAACTCTTAGATTTGTATTTCAGACCTATATAAAAATAAACTTAAATTATTTTGATATTGTTCATATAAAAATACTAAAATCGCGATTAAAAATTTGTGGTTGATTCTAGAACAGTGAAAATTTAGGGTTGCATGTAATTTTTAATGCCACAAACAAAAAATTAAAAAATTAATTCACTATTCAAAATTTACACTCAAGTTAGTCTATCTTTTTTATCACCATCTTCAGTTGTTCGTGAATACCTCTCTAGCCGATCACTTAAATGCAAATTTATTTATCATCAAAGCTGTAAAACCTTTAATTACCTACAACTTTTACTCGAAACCTTTTTTCTATTATTAATATTTTTGGACTTATTATCCAAACTATCTATCGTTACCGCGATTTAGACATATGGTTTATTCCTTATTATTTATGGTTTATTCCTTCACCTCATTCCTCATCTCATGTGACCAGGCCTCAAATATCACTTTCATTTAATTTCCCATAATGTGTGAATTCTTCTGAGTTCTTGATTCCCAACAATCCTGTTCAGAATTTTTCAAATATAGGATCAATAACCGACTCTTACAGTAAATTCTATAAAATTAGAAATTATTGCAACTTTTTTATCAAATCCAACCCTTATTGACCGGTGTAAATTTTTTTTCCATAAATATTAATTAAATAATATAATTAACTTGTAAAATATGTCGTGTGTGTAAATTCTGTAAACGACCCTCCAGGAAAAAAAACTAAACAGGGGTTCGTTATTTTCAATATTTCACTATTTTAGAGAAAGAAAAAAAAATCGAATACATAAAATATTTAAACCAATTGATGATGATGAAAATGCATTTCCGTATGGCCTATTTTCTATGAAAATAGTTGGCAAGAACAATTATGCTTCGAATATTAGGCAAGAAATTTATCCTATAGACGCCAAAATAAATCTTTTTATTGAATTTATGCCAAATATGGAATGTATGTCAATGTTAAATATAAAATATTTAAAAAAATATTTATTCGACCGTGACAGGACTCGAACCTGCAATCTTCGGATCCGAAGTCCGACGCCTTATCCATTAGGCCACACGGTCTTGTTGTATATCATCAGTGATATTAAGTATTTAAAGCAATAATACGTTTTTAATTTCAATATTATTTTTTACTTTTGTCAGCAAAACATACATACAAATTTATAATTTAAAAGCTTGTAATTATGGGAAAAAAACCGCTTTTTTTTCATTAAGAAAAACTATGAAAGCTACATTTAAGTGTTAAAGCATGTGTAATCTATTATGGGGGAAAGTTTTTTTTCTTTTGAAAATTGTATCCACAAGGGAGTCACTCTTATCCTTGTTTAGAACCTACGTGTGATTTCTCACAATCACAATAGCTCTACCCACCACCTGTGATACACTTTTTGTTCATAATGAGATGTGTATTACATAATATATAGTGTGTTCACTTTGTTAGTAGAATATACATTCGCGTCAAATTATAGGGGATGATCTTCTATGTAATATCCACACTGAGGTTTGTCTACATGAAGAAGTGTGCTTCAAACAAGCTGTTGATTTAAATTACATGTAATATTAATTGTATTTCTTTCAATTTTCGCGCCCAAATAACTCATTAAATACTTTGATTTAAATATTTTGAAATTTGCTATGCACAATATTCACATGAAAACGGAGGGCTTATCAAAGAGTTTTTCTCGAAAAGAGTTAAAAATTTTTTTTATATTTAAAAATGTTTTTTTCGAGATAAACTCTTAGATAACCCTTCCGTATTCATGTCAATATTGTGCATACCAAATTCCAAAATATTGAATATTGAAAAATTTTACGTAATGGGAGGTGCTGCAGCATTACGTTTCAATTACCCTTAAAGTGTAATTAATTGGAATTGAAAGCATTATTTAAACATTTCTTTTGAATAGCCAAAACTTTAGGAACAAAATGAATGAGTGAGCTTTTAAGCAGAAGGCCTTCCATATCTCCTTAGCAAGTGGAATACGAACTTGGGACTAAAACAGGGTCTTACCTATGTTATATCTGGAGTCGAAAGATTCCTTCTCCTTTCTGTGTACTATTAAATATATTTTGTTTTTGTACTTCTACAACAGTGAAGCGTCGAGTACCAGCTAGTATATATTATGTATGTATTACGAGTAATAAGTTGAAACCACTCAAGAAAAACTCAAGTTTTTCCAAAAAAGTTTTCTATTATGCGGTTCGAGTTAAGCGAGATAATAATTTCGGGTATATTTTATATTTTTTAAGTTGCTGAATAGAAATTAGTGACAATAAATTTTGACAAGTTTTTAATAATGAATGATTTAATACTTCGAAGTTTCTAAGTCGAAGTAAAATATTTTGTGTTACAAAAAATTTTATGTTGAAAAATATAATTAATAAGCAAAATATTCAATTCATTTGAGTTAAGTCCTTTCCAACGATATGTTGGTTTTTTTCCTTTATCTGGCAGGAAACCATTATAACATCTTCTTATAGAAATTTTAATCAAATTTTGGAATTTTAACTATAAGATACAGCGAACCCAAAAACTCGAACCTGTCGTAAAAAGATTTCCAATTGCAATCCTTTGTTACAATTATTTGATTCAATTATTAGTTTTTAATTCTAAATTGCCTTTCACTTAAAATTTCTAATGTCTCCATTTGTTTTGCTAGATTTCAAACTGTGTTTGCTCAACAATCCCTACACATACCAACACAGGCTTAGCCAAATCAAGTGAGATTTTATTGAAAATTCAAAATAACGATCCTTTCGACTAGATAAAAATTCTTAACGCCAGAAAACTCAACAGCAATAATTAAAAAACAATTTGTATATAAAACTCAATAAGCTAGAAAACAAAATAGTTAAACTCTGCCTCTGACTGGCATAACATTCCAGAGCACGATTAATTCTGAATAGAAATTACGGACTAAAGTCAATAGCATTTATTTTGTTGCAAACACTTTTATAGTCTCGCCAAAACTAGAAGAGCAATTACCTTTAGCAAAAACTGAATTATATTAAAAAAACCAAAAAAAAAATTGATTTGCAAAAATGGAGTAACTAACAAAGGTTTAGCTTGCTTGCAGCAAAAAAAAACCCAACATATTACAAGTAGATATTAAAATATGTATGATCAATAAAAATACTATAATTTACAAAATAAAAGACACCATTTAAGAAGTATACATATATAAACGTGTAAACGTTTTTGTATTAACGCCACATCACGTCCATATACAGATTGGAATTACATCAAATAGGTGTAATAAAATTAAGGTAGTCTCATGAATTTTTTTAAATAAATAATTAGGTGAAACGAACCATTTATTTTTTAAATTTTAAAATTTTGTTTAGAGTAAAAAAAAACCGATAAAAATTTGCTATTTTAATGGGACCAACTTGAAAATATAGCCTTTCAAAGACATACAATAATATATTGGTCCACTCGATCGATAACTTCTTCCTATTTTTGTTGGTTAAAAAGTGACCGCATTATAACAGGTTTAAAAATAATGCCCCGGGTGAGGATCGAACTCACGACCTTAAGATTATGAGACTTACGCGCTACCTACTGCGCTACCGAGGCCTGATGAGATCATCATTTTTGCAATGTGACTCAAAATCTGCCAATTAACCTGACTTTGTCCTAAATACCTACTATGTGCATTTCTGAATAGTTTACAGGATCAAAAATTAATTTTTTTGGATAATGGGTGCAAGAGCAAATATATTTATTTTTATGGGAACATATTTAGGAAACTGAAACACAATCTATAAATATAGTATTTATTTTTCATCCCTTCTACTTCTTAGCTTAGAAGAATGATAAAAAATCATTCAAGACACTTCATTATGATGATCTTTTACAATTTTTTTCACGAAATTTGGTGAAAACTTACTATAATTCTTTTTATATAAAATATATTTTTCACCTTATTTTGAATAAATATTGAAAATGCACGCCATTTTTTTAAGTTTAAAAACATAATTTGTAGATCTTTTTCCTACCTATAACTTTGCCATTTAACATTTTTCCAAAGGACTTGTAGTTTTGCCGGAAATCTATATAAATCGTGTTTTACCCTTAGAAACTCATCCATTTCCTGATCTCATATCTCCCGTAAAATTCTCTTCCGTTTCCATTGGGTTTCATCCTAATATAATTTTTTTTCTTTTTACCATTTTTAAATGCTTCTAACCTCGTCTATTATATATATCTACATAATTAACGCACCACGAAAGTATGAATTGATTGATTTTAACATTTGGAAAAAATGATTCTTTTCTATCACCGAGCCTCGGTAGCGCAGTAGGTAGCGCGTAAGTCTCATAATCTTAAGGTCGTGAGTTCGATCCTCACCCGGGGCATTATTTTTAACCATCCTATGGATAATGCGGCCAATTTTCCACACGAAAAAATATCTGCTGCGACGCGTCACTTAACTTTCGTTTACCATTGTATACTTATTAATATACTCAATTTTATATAATTAGTTGAATTTTTCTCCCTTATTTGAATTTTCCCAGAGAAATGTTATAAATAAAAGTTAATATATTGAAGAAAATCGTTGGATCCATAAAAAATCTGAAAATCTCTAGAATAAAGACATTTACTAGTCCGATTTTACCTAAAAGCTTCACGGCATAACTAAGGTGAATATGAAGATATGGCTAAGTTTGGTGAGTTTAGGAAAAAGAATTCGATACGAAATCCCTGTCACATACGCAAACATTCACACACGCCAACATCAATTCACCCACCCACTCACACACATACAATAATTCATTCACCCACACACACAACCATCCACCTACTCACACACACACAACTATAAAAATTTCATTTGACTGTAAAAATTTATTTAGTGTATTTTTTGGATTTTTCATGTAACGCTTGTACGATAAAGTTCCTGAAATACTTATCAAAACTCTTTGCCCTGAAATGTATTTTTATCATAAAGCAACCCCCAAAAATATAAAGAAACTATAATAAATCTATTATATGGAAGTGAAACTATATTATGTACTATAGATGTATGAGTCAGTAAACTCATGCAACTCAACCCCCTTTGAATCTATATACGACGTGTATTCGTCATTAGTAGTTATATAGACGCCGTCGTTGGACGCTAAACGACGTCGCTTTATATACATACATACATATATATACATGGCGTCAATAACTTGTATTATTATTTAAAAGTGACGTATTATTGTCTTTCTTTAAAAATTCATATATTAATAACATACACAAAAACATGGCATCCAATCTGACGTCATTAAACTATGAACAAATATTTGGTAAACAATTAATAAAATGTACCGATAATATAATAAAAGTGAATACAATTGATATATTAAAAGATGAAAGTATTATAATTGGTATTTATTTTACATTTTTAAATATGCCAAATGATTTTACACAAAGTTTAGTGAATTTTTATGAATTAATTAATTTACAAACGAAAAAATTTGAAATAATACAAGTGATTTTGTGTTCGGGTACTACAACCACAACAGAAAATACACAACAAGAATTTATAAAAATATGTCAAGAATCTATTATTAATTTACCATGGTTTGCAATACCCTTTTCAGATTTGGAACGAAAGGTATCAGAAAAAAAAGTTTTTTTAATGTTTATTTTATTTATTAAAAAGTTATATTTTATATAAACAAATCCGTAACCGTTTCCTTTGTAAAAAAATTGTACCCCCCACTTATTCACCTTTTATTTTATTTTTATTAATTTTATAAAGAAAAAATATCAATATGTTTATACAAACGTTTGTACAATTGTGTAATATGTATAGCATATGTTTTTATTGTTTGTCTATATCACAGATGTTTATATAAAAATTTAGATAGCTATGTTTTTTTAATGTTTTTATTCTCCGAAGATTCTTCCGATAACTGAAAGTAAACTGGATATTTTCTGTGAACATAACATTTATTTATTTTTCATATTTTACGAAATTTTCAAATTAGTCCCAATACTTAAGTCAATTTTTTTAATTACAATAATGTATTTTGACCACATTGTAGACATCGTCAATATGCATTAAAAAATCGTAATTACTCTAAAACAAGTACGATCGATTCGAAATCTGGAATAGGTTTTTAATTTACAAAACAATACGATTCATTCGAAGTTCAAAATTTGAGTAGTTTTTTATTCGGAATGAATTTGAAATATTTTCCTATTCAAAATTTTAAATAGGGATTAATCAGAACGAATCGGAAACTTAATCTTGATTCAATTTAACCGGAATTTTTTGTTTGAGATACCAATGACTCTTAAAGCCACTGTATATATCGCGCCCAAGTAACTAAATAATACTCATCCAAATGTTTTGAAATTTGTTGGTATGCACAATATTAAATATAAAAATCGAATTGTGATTTTTACCTTAGAAATTTTTGTTTCGCGAAAAACTCTTCGACATGCCCTCCTTTGTTTTCATATCAATATTGTGCATATCAAATTTCAAAAAATTTGGGTAAGTATTTTTTGAGTTACTTATGCGCGAAAATTGAAATAAATACAACGTATATTACATATAATTTAACTCAACAGGTTGTTAGAAGCACACTCATTTATTGACATCAAAACGGAGGGCATCTTGTCGAAGAGCTAAAATTTCTAATATAAAAACTAAAATTCGATTTTTTAATACCAAATTGCAAAACATTTTGATTATTATTTTTTGAGTTTTTTGGGCGTGAAAATTGATAGATTTTTACGTAATAGGGGACGTTTTTGTATTAAGTTTCAATCCCCCTTAACATATTATCTTCAACTAATTAACTTAAAAAAACTTTGTTTTAGACTAGACTAAGCCGAAAATATAATATATTAACTGGAATGCCAACATTAATATTATTAAACTCTGATTTAACGCTAATCACAACAATGGGTCGTGATCGTTTATTAGAAGATTCCGAAGGTAATAATTTCCCATGGCGACCAAGACCTGTGCAACAAATTCTAAAAGATGTACAATTAATGAAAGGTGGTTTTTGGGACATTTCACATTGTGATGAAAAGGATACATTATATTTAAAATTTGGTGGTCATTTAATATGGGCATTTTATTTTTCTGCCAATTGGGTAACGTATAAATATTTATAACTTAAAAATACATAAAATCGAAAATTATCCCGTTTAGGCTTTTAAAAAAATATTTAGTTTAAAATAGTTTACCCAAGATAACCAATTTATAGAGCAAGAGCTGGCTGGAAAAAACCTGAACTATCAAATAACCGGATGAAGTATTTTTGAAATGATACTACTCACTGTAACTATTGGCAAACAGGGCAAATATGGTGCATAACATTGCTATATTTTTTCTATGGTACATTTTTTGGATATAAACTGTACCAATCGAGTAACCGCATGAAACTGATTTTAAAATTTAGTTTCGAGTGACTAGAAAATAATTATGAACAAGTACCTTATGAAATCTGGTTCTAAATCCATGGCACGGAACTTTAAATTTTGTTGTTGTTGTGTTACCGTACCTATCGAGTAACCTCTTCAAACAATAATAATCAAATTGAAGTTTAAACATTTCTTACTAAGAAAATACATTAGTTCCACTTCTATTTTAGTGACAAAAGCTTGGTACGATACTTTATATTCTTTCAAGGCCTAAACACCGACAATAAAAGGGTACCGATTTCGTATCTTAACAATCACCTGAAAATATGAAAAATACCCGAATATCTCATTTTTGGTGTTAGGAAGAGTGTCGTATAGTTCCTTACACCTAAACAAACACGTTTTTCACATTAGATTCAATATCTCAAAATTTACGCAAATCCAATTTTTATTACTCGGCTTACTCTAATATATAGTCGAAATACTTACATAATCCTTTGTTTTATTTTTAGTGCCCGCCATGTAGAGCATTTACACCACAATTACTGAATACATATCAACAAATTCGAAAACGCGGTGAACAATTCGAAATAATATTTGTAAGTAACGATCGAAGTGAGAGTTCGTTTAGTTTATATACCGAAACAATGCCTTGGTTGGCAGTACCTTATGAATCAGAGGACATACGAAAAGAATTAACATCATTATTTGGTATTCAAGGTATTCCAACGTTAGTTGTTTTAGATGAAAATGGAAAAATCATTACGGATGATGGTAGATCCGAAGTTTTAGATGACCCAGATGGATTGGTAAGTGTAAATAATAATCACCTCGTCCAAAACCTTAGCTCAGGACAAAATTACGTTCCGTCTGACTTCTATAATAAGTAGAATTGGAAGTAGGAAAAGAAATAACAGACTTAACTTTGTCTAATATTTGAAGAGAAAATCCAGCGAAGGGATTAACTGAGCGACACTCTGGAATAACCTTCTAATACCAAGCCCGATGGTAAAATCTTATAATAGTCGTAAAAAATAACTTTTAGGATCTAAAAAATAAAACAAATTTAGGCAAAGATTTCTAACGAAAATTTTCATATTGCATGCTCAAAACAAAACATAGTTAAAACTAGGATTTGAAAGCAAGGTTGGGAGAAAGTTTATTGCAAGTCTATTATACTAAAGATAGTATCGCATTTAGGATATTTAAAGATCCTAGAAACTAGAACTGCAAATCTCACTTCAATTTCAATCACTTCTTTTTCAACAAACGAGTAGTGTGTACACGAGATCCACCTTTTGTCAAAATCTTTATGGATTTAGCAAATATCTTATTTAATATAACAGTGAATGCATACTGAAACGATGATTTATCAAAGCGATGAGTGACAAGCGATGTAAAATTCAGGTGTCACATTTTTTTTAGTTGAGTATATATATATGGCACCATTCTAATTAAAATAATTTCGTAGAAAGATGCTATTTTATTAAAAGTCTAGATATTTTGAGTAAGAAAAGGGAAACTTTCTACGAAATTATTTTATTTGGAACGGTACATGTAGATAGACTTGATAATGCTACAAGGAATTAAAAAAAATTGTATAATTATAAATAGGTATGAAAGATTCAGCTGTTGAATTTTTGTTGTTGATCAGAATTCATTGGGAATTTATATGGCGCGTTAGGCCTGATCTATTGCAAATCGCATTTAATTAAAATATTATTTTGATTCGATAAAAATATATTATAAAATCAACTTACATAAAATAATTTCTTTCAAAATTTTACAGTTTGAATCAAATTTTTTATAATTTCAATATTTATTTTAAAAATGCATTTCTATAGAAAATAGAATGCAATTTTTTTTTCGGTATTCCTAACTAAGAAGTACTCGTTTTGACACTACATTGAGAAGAAGCACACTTGGAAAATATTTTTTTAAATATGTTTCGATACAAATAACATTTTCCTGATAAGAAACCAAAAATATTTAAAACCAAAATTTACAATAAAAAAATATATAAATTAATTTTATGAATAAATTCGAGTTCCGTTAGTTAAAAACAAGACAATGGCGCCTTATTAAGTTAATAAAATACTTTTTGGTGAAAAATATCTACCTATGATGAACTCAATAATAATCAATTCAAAATCGTGACACATTGTTTTTAGTCTCTTTTGAGAAATTTTACGACAATCCTCAAATTATGATTCTTCAATTTCCATTTACATTTGATACTGTAGTCTTGCGGAATGTACTTTTAACTAAGATTATGTTTCGAAATTTATTTAAAATAATTAAAACTAACCATTTTTAATTTTCTGAACAGAATTTTCCATGGAAACCAAGACCATTGAATATACTAACAGAACGCTATGCAACAAAAATGCATGATTTTCCAGCAATAATTTTGTTTATAGGTAAGTTATTAAAGTTTTCTCAGTATAGGTTTCGTATAGAGTCTAAAGTAAGGTGTCTTATCAAAAACGGATCTAGAAAATTTTTGGAAGAAACATTTTGAAAGAACTTTGTCATAAAAATTGTTTTATGTATGTTTTATTTATTATATGTGTGATATTTCGTATAAAATGGAAGGTATACAAATTGTTCATTTTACACTAAACTTAAAAATTAATTTTTATTTAAAACAATTAAATCATTTGCCACCGCTTCGAAATTTTTTAGTTTCAAATAATAATATCTTTATTATTGAAGTTTTATGGTTCTGATAAATAGTTTTTCTAAAATTCGTTATAAACTATCGTTAACTTGATTATTTTAGCTATACAATTTACTATACTAAATTACTATATACAAATACTTCTGGTATTGACTGAAGTTAGTGATATCGAATTCATATGTAATTTTATTTTACTTTAAAATAATTTAACTATATTAAATTTTTATTTAAGAGGGGTTACGTTTAGAAGGCTGTTGGAAGCACACTCTTTCATATATGGAGTATGCTTCTAAAAGCTGTTGACTTTAATAATATCTACTATTGGGAAGTCTTCCACTTAAGTATGCTATTTGACGGATATAATATAAACTCTCCTAAACAGGACTACTTCATAACTTGTGCATTCTGGAATTTTAAATTCAAAATAATTTATTCTACGTTACTAAAAATTTTAATTTATAATTATAATTTCAAAAAATACAAACACCCATAGTAGCTCATAAATAAACTTTTTATGTATTCAGAAAATTTTAATACTTACCTGATCATTAGTTGGCTATATTGGTTATTAAATAATAAATAAGTTTTCACTAAATAATGAATGTTATCAAGAAATACAAACAACTGTTATGTAAACAATAAACCACTATTTATGTATTCACAAAATTTGAGTACTTACCCTGATCATTAGTTGGCTGTATTGGTTATTTAAGGCTATAGTTGGTATATAATGTGATTACCAGCTGGTAATCACATTATATACCACGAAACCCTGAAATAACAAATATAGCCAACTAGTGGACAGGGTAAGTACAAAAATTTTCTGAATACATCTATTTTTTATTATCTATGATTATTTATTTTTTTAAATTAAAACAAGTAATTATTTAAACAATGTCTTGTAAATTTCATGTAAACAATACAATCAACTGAATTAAAAATTCGTTTTCGTAGTAACTGCTTCTGCCGGTAGAAGAAGCGATGCATTGTATATTTCAAATTTAGCTCACTAATATTATAAAATTGAAATTTAGTATACACAATCTTGACATGAAAATGAAGGGTTTGGCGAAAATTTGTTCTCGAAAGAAAATTTCTAAGGAAAAATCAAAATTTGATTGTATATTTAGAAATATTTCTTCGCAAAATACCCTTCGACAAGCCCTTGTGTCATTGTTCCTTGTTTTCATGTCAATCTTGTGCATACCAAATTTCATAACATTTAGGTACGTATTTTTTTATTTATTTTTGCGCAAAAATTTAAAGATTTTACATATGGGAGTGTGCTTCTAACAGCTATTGATAATTCCTCTTAACTATTTATTTCAGACGGTGATGAAAATGAATTGGAGTTTGCGCACAATGTATTAGAACCAATTGCACAAAATTATTACAAAGATAATGAGGCTCATCATCATGGAAAAGATGACCATCAATGTAATTTATTATTTCTAATTGGTACTGATTCGGATACAAGTGATATATTACGTGAATTTGTTGGCTTAGATGATGTGATACCATTATTAGCGGCTGTTAATATACCAGAAAAGAAATTTTGTTATTTAGAATATGGTATTGAAATTACATCACAATCTGTAGAACAATTTGTTCAAAAATTTTTAAATAATTCATTAGATATGCGTGATATTCGAATTCATAATTCTAGTAATAAATTTTCATCATCACTAGACTCTGAAAATCAATGAAAAACTTTTGAAGTTTTTAGCAACGTCATTTATTTTTGTAGTTAACCCAATTGCATAAACTTCGGTTAAGATGATGTAAAAATGTGTGTTCTTCCTGAGAAATAATATAACTTCTGCGCATTTCAAATAAGCGTCATTTACTGAAATTTGCGAAAATTAATGAAAAATATGAAACAATAAGTTTACTTTATTAAGAAAACTAAGCCAAATAGCATTGGCATCAATAAAACGAAATTATTTTTGGTTTGAGAATTAGGAGAGATTTCTTGAACTATTTTCTCCAGTTTTTAATTACAATATACAAAAATTTTCAGTTAAAATACTATAGAATCTATGATTTTCAAGCTTTACAACCATAAAATTCAAAATTGCAAATCTGAAACTTATATTTTCAGTACTTATATTTTTTTATCAAAATTATCCAGGAAAAAAATTTTGTGTTTTTTTCTCAAATTTTCATAAAGGTTTCAATTTAGACTAACTAGAACCCTTATTCTGTCGTCAATCAAAATACGATAAAAATAATAAACATTACTTTGCGAAATACTTTTTCTCTTTTGAGAAAAGCTCCAAAAATACCAGCTTTATTCTGTACAAGCTAGGATGATGCGATTTTTTACAATCGATGTAAAATAATGAGGGGAAATTAAATTTTTTTTAATATTTTTTATTTTACCCCCTTCCACATTGAGGAAACGCTCCAAATATAATAACTTTTGTATGCACTCCCATGATATGAGTATTAAATGAAAGGGTTTGCTGAGAAGAATGTTAAAAACAGTTTTAAAAACAATTAGAAATAACTAAATAACTAAATAAAATACGGAGTTAACTCAAAAAGTGTGAAACTGACTTATTGGTATATGTACAAAAAACTTACTAGGAAGTGTTCCAAAAAAGGAGAACAGAAAATACTCTAGCATATGTCTATGATTTGAAACAATACAATTGAAAGCAATAATGCGCACACTATTTTTAAAATAGACAATAAAATAATTTAAATTCGATTGCCAAAAACAAACTAAAAAAAAAAAAACAATCATTTTGACAATTTTTCTAATAAATTTCTAAAAATAGTGTATAATCATATCTAATTCACCTGTTGTCAATTTTACAAGTGTAGTGATAGTTTTTAATAGTGATAATATTTTTAAATATAATTATAATTAAATTTTGCTCATTTAAAAGAGTTTTACCATTTAGATTATAAATTTTCTTGAAAAGATTTTTGAAAGGCATTAGGAGAGGATACAAAATCGCACAATTTTAAAATTTACCATCCTTTTCTAATGTGCCCTTTAAGGGAATAGTGCAATAGATTTCAGAGAGTTAACGCAATCTTTTAGTTAAATAATATATGAATATATATATATATAGTTGATAAAATTACTTGCAGTCAACATCTATTGCTTCTAGGTGGTATATATTTCGAGAAATATATTTTTGTAAAATTTGACTTTAAGCGATTGTAAAAGTTGACTAAAAATATTAAATAAAACATAATTATAAAAATATTATTTTTGAGTTTCCCGGTTAAATTTTACCCACGAAATGATAAGATTCTATTACTCTATGAGTAATATTATACCTGCGTTTCGAACCATGATGGTGTTGGTTGGCAGTATGGTAACATATGTCATCAATATTATGTATTAGCAATGTTAAAAGGTTTTTAAAAATCGTGGAAATAGTGTAGATGTTGGTTATATAAATTATGCATAACAAGTATAGGAAAACGATAACAGGGGGGCATAATTAATTTTTAAATTCTACCGACGAAACTTTGCATCTTTTTAAAAGTTTAACAGAAAAGTTGAAGATGATAAAAAAAAAAGTTGAGTTGTTGAGAATAACATATATACCTTGATAAACTGCAAAAAAAAAATTATATACTTTATATATACTTTACTAAATAAATTACAATTTTCCAAAAAATTAAAAAATAATTTTTTCATTCTTAGTCTTTATTTAAGTAAGAACTAACTATATGTTTTAGGATAATATTTTGAAAGTTATTTCGAACAAAAAGAGCTAAATTAAAATATTTTTGGCTAATTTTCCAGAAATCGATATTTTTTTGGAAAAATCGATTTTCATGAAGTTTTTGATCCAAAAAAATATAGTTTATTTGAAACATAAAACTTTACATATTAGCGGAACTATTTTAATATTTAACCTTTTTGCAGAAAATGAAAATAACAACCCAAAATAACGGTTTTTGCAGTTTTCCAAGATATATTTTGATTTTGAGGTTATGTTTATACCTCATTTTTAGCCACCAATTTCCCTTTCCTAAAATTTCTGACCATCCGATTTCTTTTTCCCTCGTATTAAATAATTTTTCCAATGTTCGTTACCAACAAACTTATTTTAACCTATATTTTAGTTTGTACTGATCTCTTGAAATAAGTAGAAAATCGAATTTTTAATTAAACAATTTACAAAAACTGCTTCATATTAATACACCTAAATTATTGCGTTAACTTCCTTATTAGTTAAGATGTATTTTTGTTTTTAAATGTATATCGAAATAAAAGTCTCTTTAATAAAGTTTTGTTTATGGAAACATTTTTCTTACTTCGATATTTATATAAAATTTACAATTGTATAAAAATAAATAAAAAAAACATGATTTTAAAGCTAAAAAATTTTTGTTATCTAAAGAAGAAGAAAAAGTTGTTACGATAATAAAGCTATAAGAGCATCAACAAACTTGGATCTTTCTTCAGCTAAAATACGTACAACTGTAAACAAAATAAATACATTTTCAAAATAAATTATTTATTTTTTTTCTGTATTAAAAGTGATTCTTCACCGAAAATGAGATATCTATAAAATAAACTATTTTGAATTTTTAATAAAAGATGTTATTACAAATATTAATTTTATAAAATATCATGGAGCCTGTAATCGAGGAGAAATAACTTACATAGAAAGACAGCTGGATAGTTTCATGACCTTAGTGTGTAAAATGTACTAGCGCAAACGAATTAGAGGCATTATTCGCCCATGCACTTTTTTCATTCAATGTTCTACACATTTTAAATCAAACAAATGAAAGATTTTCCAACATATAAATCAATTACCCTACTAATTCTGTTTTATATATTATAGAAAATTATGCAGAAAACTCAAAATAATATAAACATGTTTCACTCTTAAAAATATTATATTAATTAACCTCGAGGTTTGCTAATCGTGAATTTTAAGAAATGTTTAAATTTAACACAATTAAATTTTCTTCATAATTTTTGTATCAAGTACAAATCGGGTAATAAAGGTCAAATAAGAATACTTTGATAGTAGTAATTGCCATATAAATGCGAGTAGAAAGTATCATCACATTGAGACCTACTCAATCACGTGCATAGGATTTTAAGGGGTTACAAGCAGTTAGGATTTTCAAAAAATTCGATTTCGAAAATTTCAAATCGACCCGATAAGTATTTTCCAGGATACACGCGTGTTTGTAAAGACCTCTCTCACTTAAAGTAAATGGTGTATGGACAGTGTATGGCGTTTTTTTTAAAACTATATTTTTCAAGTCGGTGACCACAATTCCTGTAAATTGGCTCAATCTATCGGTTTGAAATTTTAACATAACCTCCTCAAATATATTCCTCAGGTATTAATCGATGGAATAACATTTCGTATTAAATATGTTATGAGATTAAATAAATTTTCACACTTTAATTTTTGCTTTACCACTTTATTAATAATTTATTTTTTATTACACGGCATGTTTCGGATGTTACTCCCCATATTCAACTGTGATTATGTACAACAGATTCGTCGTATTTATAGAACAATTTTTTTTATTAAAAACAACTATGTTTTTAACATGCCGCATAATAAAATATAAATTATTAACAAATTGGTTAATCAAAAGTGTGATAATTGATTTAATCGCATCTTTTTAATTCTATGGAATACCATAAATTCAAGCTCTTTACTATGAATAAGATTTCAGATAATTATTTCCATTTTTTTTAATTTTAAGTGTCAAATTTTGTCAAAAATTCGATTATTGTCTATTAACTAAAATAATCTTGTTAGTTTTTTAATTCCGGATGAAATTATAAAAAAACGTCTTTTTCATTTTTATGCGTATAACCCCCTTATTTCAAAAAATTCATAAACAAATATTTGAAGTTCTTGTTAAAAAAGCCAATATCCCCAATACAAACTTTCACCAATCATATATAGTAAAAAACCACCCCCCCCCAAAAAAAATTCTTTACTAATTATAATCATCTTTAATAATTATAATGAATCTTTAAATAAATCGAAAAAATAATTTAAAAAATATGAGATTTGGTTACAGAAAGTTTTTCCGAAATGTATATATTACTGTTAAGGGATATAGCAAGCTGATTATGTATACAGGAAGTATCAAAAATAAAATGTGTGTAGTTTATTCGTCACGTTACGCAATTCTGGTTCGATATATTCTTATATTTTTCTTTTTGTTTTTTTAGAAGAATAGATATCTCATATATTCGGTAAATCACACTCTTAAAGTAGACTTACCGGATGTATCAAAATAATCGAGATCGATTGTAATTTGAGAATTAGCTGCGGCTTTTTCAAAAGCTTTACCAAAAAAGCTGGAAATAAAAGAAGTTAATTTTCATTATCATTAATTAATTAATTTTTTTTTTAATTAACTCACTTTTTTGGTGAATCTTCTGAAATTGGTGGTATACCCACCATAACACAATAATGAGTTTCTGGATCCATAGGACCCGTGCATATTAATGGTAATGTGACTGTTTTCTTACTTCTAGATATTGCAACATATGCATTTAATATAAAATGAGCTAACAGCGACAAACAATGCGGTTGTGAAAATATACTAACATCTGAATTTCCCTGCAAAAAATTAGCAAACATTTTGATTAGATTTCGACCGTTTTCTTTTAATTTAAGCATTTTTTTTCAACGTGCTAAACTTCATTTTAATTGAAAATGTTAACACGATAATTTAAACTTTATTTCCGAGTTTATTTATGGTATTGAGTCTAGTTTTACATTTTGATGTGTACAATAGCAAATTGAAATTACCCTATTTTGTATTCGATTTGAAGAACCATCAGATCTGTAATTCGTTTAGCCCTATTATAAAATTAATCGCTGGATACTTTAATAATTCTTGACCTGTTAAAAAGATCTTCCGAAAGACCTCTGGCATCGATAATGAGAAAAAAAACCTGGGAAACCTGTATGAGAATCCAGATTAATTGTAGCATGGAAGGCTTTCTTCAAGCATTCGTCAGGTCAAAAAACTCGAGTGTTTTGTCAATGACAAAGTAATGCCTCCAATTAGATATGTTTTAAGGAAACTGTGTAGAACGTTTGGTGGAAGATGTCTGAAAAGAAAATCATAAAAACAGTGGTTGGAAAATGTGGAGAATCATGTTAAACATGAAATACTTCAATGAAGGAACATCGCTCAAAGTAGAGAGGCGACTGTTCATTATATAGTTTTACAAAGACCGCAGCCCCGAATAGTAATAGTAGACTTTTGTATGGAATGCTAAGTGAAAGACGCTTGATAGAGATATCTCGAAAATATTGGTTATATATTTGAAAATTGTATTTCGTTACCTCTTGGAATTCTAAATAAATAAATGGTCCAGCCACATATACTAATCTCATATCCAACGTATATTGAACAAGTTTAAATATTGTACTAAGAATTTTTTTCGCCTTTTCAATTCCAGAATCAAGTGAGTCTTTTTTAAAACTTGAAACAAAATCCATTGCATCTAAAAAACAATCATCGGCATTTCGTTCTTTGCCCTAAAAATTAAAAAAAAAAAAGAAAAGCAATTATTAAAACAGTTATTTTGGGCTAAATATTAGAAACATTGTAAGTTTTATTTGTATGAACTTAACCTACGTCGAAATAATGAGGAAGTTTCCAACTATCGAAAACATTAATTTTATTATCTTTATTTGATAGAATAGAAACTAAAAAATAGTAGAAGCTAATTTTAAATGTGAAACGTGATGTCATCAATGATAAAATGTCAAATCAACTCGAATTTCAAAATTAAAATAAGTAAACATTTTTAAGATTTTTTCCATGTATATACGACAGTAAATGAGTGTATGTATATATAGATTGTTTTTCTGCATCGTTTGATACAGGAAAAAAATGTTAAAATACATAACACAAATACTTGCAATATGTGTGTGAATCAGATTTATTGTGTTATTTATTATTTTGTATGAGTTATAGCTTTATAATACGTTATAAAAAATTAATTCTTTTATTACTGGTGTGTTGTAAAAGCACTCTCGTAAAAACCATAATTAAAAAAATAAAAACTTTTTAATTAGAATAATTTTTATAATGAAAGTTATCGCTTAAGTTTATACGATCAAGTAATTTAATTATTAATACTTACAATTGTTTCCAAAACACCTAAAATTGAATAAACAAAATCACTAGCACAATATTTCATACGATATCCATATTGTAAAACAAATGATCCATATGTTATATTATCTATGGCATATTTTTGAGCATATTTCTCAATTGATTCATTAAATTCTTTACGTAAAACCAAATCCATTGCATTAAAATTTTGTTTTGTTTGAACTAAGGGTAATCTAAAATAAAGAAAACAATTTCTTTTCATATATGAAATTGCTGAACAAACCGCCTTGGGGTTTTATGCAAGTAGACAAGTTTTATCATCGAATTTGAATTAAAATAAATGAAAGTAACAACTAACAGGATTAATTGTTAAGATATTCGGCATATATTTGAGTATCGATGTTTGAATCATTATTAATAATCTATTTTTAATCATTATCATTCATAGAATACTCTAAATAACCAATCTATACAGTTATAAATCCAGTTGTAAATGTAGTTGTAAATTATACAGTTATAAATGTAGTTATAAATGTGTTTATTATCTAAATTTGAGCTAATTAATGTAAATAAAAAATTTAACCCTAACATACCTCATATCTGTCAATAATATAAATAATATCGTTTCACTCTTTAACGCCCACAAACGTAGCTGACACGTTATTAAAAAGTATTTTTTTATATAGTTGACCAGCTAAGTCACTTATTACTTTCTAACGATAAAATAATTTAAAAAATTAACCCTAACTTACCCCATATCAGCCAATAATTCAAATAATCTCGCTTCACCTCTTAACGTCCATAAACGTAGCTGGCATGAAGTATAAACCGAATATTTTAAACTTGATTCAACAGTCCAATGCCGATACAGCGCTAAACGTAAATCTTTTTCGTATGTAATTTTTAAATGATTATAAACATTTTGTTCGTTACGTGCGCGCGTTAAACGCGATACATGTTCCTGCAACGTTTGACATGCCAAAACATAATCCTGATTTTCAATTTTATTAAATATCAATTGTTCGGTAATGCCAACAATTGCCCACCACAATAAATCACTATTATCTTTTGACATACGCCATGCTAATTCGAATAAAATAATTGCGATTGATTTGCCGTAATAACTAAATTGTGAATATTCGAACATTAGTTTATCACGTTTTTCTTCCCATAATCGTTTAATCTGTCGCTTAGTAATTTTTTCTTCTATCAATCGTTGTCGTTTTGAGTTTGGATCTTCAGTATCATCTTCATCAGCATCGGAATTATGCTCATCGGGATCTGAGTCTTCTTCTTCATCGGACTAAAATTTAAAAAAAAAAAAAACTTTATTCGAAATAAAATTTTTGAAATAAGTTAAACTACTTATTATAAGTTAACTTATAAGTTGTTTTGCGACAAATTATATATTACAAATTGCGACACAAAATAAAAATCCAAGCATACAAGACTCTAAAAGAGCTAATTGGTTTTCGAATCTCGTTCCTAAAATCTCAAAAACACTGTCATCATTTATGAGAACTTGTTTATATGTTTTTCTAAAAATTTGTCTCCCTTGGAAGATAATATTTTTTAGGATGGGCGTTCATAAGCATATGACTTATAAATACCCATCTAAAAATTTGTATATGACTTCTATATAACAAGTTTTTCTTCAACAAAATTCCGAAAAGTGGACCATATTTCGAAGTCCATAAAATTTTCGATTGTCCTCACAAGATTCAAATTGACGGGTATACGCTTTTCTGTTATTTTAGTATTAAATATTATTTAATAAAAAGTTTAAAAACCGCTTTGTCCAACATGAAAAAAATGCTATGTATGTTGTATTTATAGATCTCGATAATAGAAATTTTGTTTAAAACATTCTACTAAGTAATACAATCGAAAATTTAGCGTAAATAATGTGGATACTAATTTTGAAGATCCAGTTGTTTTTGATAAAAAATTTGTATTAAAAAACATGCATAGCAAATTTAATGTAAATGGTAAATTAATTACAATTTTGCAGATTTAGTTTAAATTGACCCAACCAACTTGAGTATATGCTGAGTTCACTCTACGAACTGTTTAAATAAATACCCTTACTAAATATAATAAAAAAAATTTCTTACATCATCTCGGAAAATATCATCGAAGTCTGGAACATCCTCCAACGATTCACTAATTACACAAATTTGTTTATTACTATAAATATTACAAACATCAATCGGTCGATGAGAATCAATTATAAAAAAAGTAATACGTTCATCTGGCTCCAAAACTTCTAAAATATCCACTGTTCCACCGCAATTTAATAAAATAAAATATTCAACTTCTGAACAGTTTTCAACATACGCTTTCTTAAAATCTGTTACACCTTTAATTGGAATTATCGTGTATACAATGTTATCACATTTGAATAATGTTTGAAGTATTTTACAGGCGCATATTGCATCTAAATCGAAATTTACGAATATCACACATCGCTAGAAATTCATAAAATACATAATTAAATTATGTTCGAAATGTTTTAAAATTGGCTTTTAAAGCAAAATGTACGTACTTCACCCGTTATAATATCGTAGAATTCTTTTCGAATATCTTTCACATACATTATAAAATTAATTTAAAATTATAAAACAAACATGTTTTTCTATTATCGAAATAATTTTTATTCGGGTTACAAAAAAAATAATAGAGTATCGCGCCAAAATGTCTTAGTAACTTTTGAAATGACATTTGTCAGTTTTTTCCCCCATATTTTTGTTTTTCAAATATCGTTCACAGACTATAATAATAGAAAGCTCGTACTCCTTAGGTTGTATATTCTATGGATCGTACTCAGACTAATAAGAGATAATACCTTTATGAACAAGATTATTACAATATATTAATGAATAAACAAGAAAAATTATTAATTTTCCAAAACAAATAGAAACTATCAATTTTAATTCATTTTGTCCCTTGCTTAATTATGAATTCAAGTTTATTTAATAATAATAATAATATTTAAGCTTTCTCAGTTTATTAACAAAGCTACTAGTTTATTAGTTTAGAAATTGACCAAACGTAGTAAGATCTATAATTTAACTAGACTATTTTAGATTTTGGGGAAATAATGGCATTAATAGAAAAAGGAAAACTTTAATTTTTTATCCCCATTCCGTTTGAGGGAAATGTTGAAAAATACCAACTTTTTTGTATACATGCTAGATGCTATGATGTGTTTTTAAGTAAACGAGACGAAACCAACACACTGCCATAGTTTATACACGTAGTCAATTCAATCTTTATTAATTCTTTTTTAAACATACATTGTACAGAACAAGTCAAAATAATATGATGGATCTTTTTTTTCAGTCTCTGTTAAAATATAATGATTTTTATTAAGTAATGTCTATTAGTCGTGTTTATTAAATAATTAATTTAAAAATTATGTCGTATATAATACATTAATCATTAGGTAGTATATATTAAATCATTAAAATATAATAATTTTTATTGAGTAGTGATTTTTATTGGAAAGGTGGGCGAATGAGTTATTTCTTATTCGTCTAAATATTTACAAATGAGAAAAAATTTCTCAAATAAACACGGCTAATACCAATATATACGTAGGTATGAATAAACTAATTAAAACATAAGTTTACAGTTATCATAATTTAAATATTTATTATTAAAATAAATATTAAATATTATATTTAATATTTGTATTTATAGACATCAAAACAATTCAACAATGTGGGAAAAAGAGAATTATGGACAGCTCTTAGAATCGAGTAAACAAAGTCATTCAGGATTTTTGTCTTACGTTTTCCCTGTGATTAAAATACCCAAGTGACATTTCAAGTTAAGTTAACACGCTGCGTATTTGGGATCGAGTTATCACGGGTTTGTGGGTTTTAGTCTCTTACGTTAATCCTGTGAATACACTATCCACAGGTGATATATGAGGTTAGCAATTAGCATAAGCCTTCGTATTTGGTGTCAAGCTAAATGGATTAAGATCGCTTTGCATTCACACTGTAATAACACTATCCACTGGAATATTAAGACATTTGATGTTGGATATCATAAGTCTGCGTATTTTGATTTTGTGAGATTTTTTGTCATAATGTTTACCTTATATTTCCAATTTTTTATCTTAGTCGCAAAGAAATTAAAATATTATTTTATGAAAAGAATTAATTTTAATAATTATCGGACGAATAATTAGTTATTTTTGAATATTAATATCTCCACAGAATATAATTATTAAAGCTTTCAAATTATAACATATGACCTCGACTAATTTATTTTTAAAATACTCATAAGCCCAAACTCCATCAAACAAGCTAGTGGAAAGCACTATAAGTCATAATGTATAAACTGGATTAATCTCTTTAAGAGAGTATGTCTTTTTGATAGAGACCTCTACATACTCTATTAATAAAGACAACATGTAATATAATATAAATTGATTTTTTTTTATTATTCGCGCATAAATATCTCAAAAAATAATTATTCAAATGTTATGAAATGGACTATGGTATGTACAATCTTGACATGAAAACGAAGTTTTTCTCAAAAAAAAGGTTTCTATACCAAAATTGTATTATTGTATTGTATTAAAAACCAGTATGCCCCTACGATTCCATGTTAAGATTTTGCATACCAATTTTCGTGACATTTAATTATTTTTTTAATTATTCATGCGCGAAAATTAAAAAATATACAATGTATTTAAAGATTACATATTATAGATAGTCTTTATTCATAGAGTCTGTAGATGCCATTATCAAAAATACATTCTCATTTAATATATCTGGACACGTTTTATTATATACGATTTTTTGTAATTAATCAAAAATAGACCGTGATATTACAGGACGAAGTACTTTTGCCATCGAAAGAAATTATTCTTTGACGAAAATTGGCAATGTTTTATAAACTTCATAATTTAATAACTGAATAATTATAGGCCAATTAGAAGCAACATAACAACTTTGAATACAAGTTTAGAGATCCAAAATATTTATTGATGAATTTATTAAAACAAATAAAACACAAAATATTTTCCTAGAAAATATCCCTGAATTAACGACATTGCTTTATTTACAAACATTTTCTTATAATATACAGAATTTTGTTAATTTAAAATAAAATTACATAAAAATATTATTTATGTTTGAAATACAGTCAAACTGATTTAATTGCAGTAAAAAAAGTGTTCCAATTACCCAGTCTATTAATAACCTTCAATACTTCATATATTTGTATATGGTGCCTCATATATGAATAATTTTCGCTTCATGTAGAGAATAACAAAAGTAAAAATCAAAACAGGTTTAAAAATTATTTTTGAATTTTTAAGATGTTATTTTGAAAAAAGTAAACGGAGAATTAAAATATAAGCAAAGTTACACCTATAAGTGCCATCAAAAATTTTTATTAGAAGTCTAGAATTCTAAATTTAAAAAAATAACACCCTCAATTGTGTAATTAAAGATTTAGAAGCAAACGAAATAAAGACTTAATATTTCCTTATATTTAAGAATTAAATCGAACAAAGATTTGACGAAGAATGCTAACGCTTAAAATTAAATTTCCCGATTTTTTATTAGAAGGATCCTAATGCACCTTTAAATTTGACGTATTTTTCAAATATTTTGGTAGCACGTGTTTAGTGCTACAAGAAGTCCATTAAATCTACGCAATAATAATCTTAAATAAGTTCGACTGTATTTAAAAATACAAAATTAAAAAAAATAATAATAATTTAACAATTAATATTTTAATATTTGATAATAATTATCTAAGAGCTGTCCGTCTAAAGCCTGAAGTATTTTACGTAATAACACGTTCGTATTGTTAAAAGATTCATTTATCCTCTTTTCAATGTTTTAACAATTACTATCATTCTGATTGCATAGCTAACATTTCAAATTTATATTTAAAAGTAACGCTTCTATTTATTCAAATTACAAATAGACGGAGCACGGTCATATACCAAAAACGTAATAAAAAAAAAAACAGAACATTTAAATTAACTAAACAGTTTGTGTTTAGATATGGGCGAATTTTAAACAAGAAAAAATACTCGTATGACTTGTTTTTGTTCAACGTTTAGTTTTTTAGATAAAAATTGTGTGTATATTCAAAAGCAAATAATATTTTGTTTAGAACTAATATTTTTATCAACATAGTCAATTAAGGAAAAAAATCAATCATTCTAAGAGGATCACAAGGAAAGTAAAACTAAATTTAAATCAACTTAGTCTAAAACAATCAAAGTACCACAGACTTAAGAACTGGTAGCTCTTATTTTAAAAGTATGTCTAAATAAATGCTAATTTGAATTTAAAAAATTCCAAAAATTGGAAAATAACGTAATTTAAAAAATAATAATAAAGTTCATAGTTGAAACCATACCAAATTAAAAAGATTTGAGGACATATTTTTTTATATGTGCACAATATTTACAATTCATAATATTACGTCACAAAAAAACGACCTACATTCAATTGTAAATTATACATAATTTTTTTTTTTTACCGCTAGAATTTTAAATTAAATTCAATTTTATTTTAATAAAAAAAATAGTGGCAATCAATTTTTAACCCTTTTATCTTATCCAAATAGACCACAGAATTGAATTTTAAATTCAATGGTCCTGTAACGAACCGTAAATAAATTCTTCCTGATAACACCAAAATTATATATATATATATATATATATATATATTTTAAATACTTAATATTGCGAATTCTAAAAATAGAGAAGGAATTTTCGGTTTTTTCAAACAGCAACTTGATTTGAAATAAAAATTACAGGTTACTTTTTTTCCTAAATACATTGATTGCAGCGATATAGAACAAAAGAAAAAAACAAATGACAGTGACCTATGACGATCATTGTAAGTTTTACATATTAGGTAGAATATACCAGTTACTTCCACCTAAAAGGTGAAACTAAATTATCAAAAAGAAGTTGTTTTGATATTTTATTATGTATTTTTAACTCTTCGACATCAAGAGCTCCTTATGTTTTGTCAGACGTAATGTATTTTTTATTATTTAGAGAATTACGAAAAAATTAAAATTTATGTTTCGTTGCAAATACGAGGTAAATACAAATTTTATTGTGGAAATTGAACCTTTATTTAATAGTTAAGTTCAATTCTAGGTTGTAAAGTGTCTTATTAAGTAATACAAAAAATATAAAATCAAATAAAAATTGAATTTTAATGTTATCAAGGACAATTTTTATTACAATGAACTGTGTCTTAGCGTTTTTTTCTCTATTTTTTTTTTCATTTGTTATTGTTAGTGTGATTTCTGATAATATTTATACGTCAAACTCCACAATGGTTTTATTTATATGTTCTATGGAACTAATCAATTGGCTAGCATTTGTAAAATTCATACAAAATTGTGTACCAAAGGTCAAGCAGCCCTACTGATAAGTAAGTAAACTACAAATGCTCAAAAATCAATTAGACATTTCGGGTTTAGGGTGTTAAATATTAAAAACTTTTTCATTATAATCTTAACTGCATAATCTTAAAAATTACGTTTATGAGCTTCTTCCATTGAAATAAGAAAGAAGCAAACCCCTTTCTCAACAGATACTCACTTCTAGTTAAATAAATTTAAAATTGGTATTTCAAATTTTAACGTACAAAATGATTCATAAATACCACGACCTTCGCCTTTGATATCATATCCTATCTCCACGAATTCAATTAGCCTTTTTAAAGGTAAATCATCTACCTAGATCACTAATTTTCCTATTCTTCTTCACTCCTTTAAGCATAATAACAAACGTCAGTGGCCACTTCAAAAAAAGGAAAAAAAATTCAAAACATTTAAGTACCAAAACGTGCTTATTATCATAATTATTTTACACTAAAATATTTGCAACTCTGCTTGCAAACATGACGTTTTAGGTGTTTAAAATGGCTTTATTATTCCCATTGACGTTGAGCAGGCATTTCGCTTTAAACGATATTATGTTTATAAAAATAACATCATTTAAAACAGTATTAGTGCAAATCAAAAAATTATTGCACTAGTAAACACAAAGTATCGAAATTTTGGATTCCCTATATCGAACACGAATTACATTCAAAGATGGCCAAATCCAAGTGGATGAGTTGATGGATTAAACGCATTTTGTAAATTTTGTAAATTAAAATTATGAATATTTTGATGAGATTTTCTTGGTTCTTTTCCTTCATTTGCTTTATGTGAAGCAACATGACGTTTGAAATTACTTAAATCATAGAAGCCTTTATTACAATACGGACAAGAATAAGGCATTTCCCCTGTATGTATTCGCATATGCACCGTTAAACTTTTCTTTTCAGTATAGGATTTATCACATTCTGAACACTTGAACGGTTTCTCACCGGTATGTGTACGGCGATGATTCGATAAATGCTGTTTATGTCTAAAGCTTTGATCACAAATTGTACATTTGTACGGTTTACCACCTGAATGGATCAATTGATGACCTTTGAGCGTTAGTTTCGAGGAAAATAGTTTTCCACATTGAATACATAAATGTGTCTTTTTACGATGAGTTGTTCTATGCAAATTTAACGCTTCCCTTGAGTTACATTTCTTGTTACATTCCTCACAAATCCAATCTTTGGGTTCATCTGATTTGTCGTCATTTTCTTTTTTTATCGAACAATGTTCTTGATGATGTTTTAATGATATTTTCGATGCTAACATTTTGCCACATAAATCGCAGACACATGTTTTCTTGCCAATGCCGTGGGTCAAATTCAAATGTCGTTGTAAACCTAAAGAACAAGGAATAAATTGTTCTTTAATTTTCGAAAACATAAGGATATTTTAGACCTAAGCATGCATTAGGGTGTTTTATTAACTTGATATAATGTGCAAAATTTCAAAAATAAGTTGAATTGAGAATATTGTATATAACAATAATTTTAACTGAAGGCAAGTGAGCTATTTGAGTAACAGTTTTTTTGTAAGTTTGTATTTTTTTTTGTGATGAATCATGCGAAGTACGGAAACCGCGTTCTAGAAGTAAACAACCTCGCACATCATAAGCTTTGATGAATTTGAAGCGATGACAGTTGAGTTAGATCAAAATGGTAAGAGATTAAAAAAAGGTTTCAAATAAAAATTGTAGAGCATAAAATTTTACATAAAAAAGTTTCTCTATCTTTTTGGCAATTATTAAAAAATACAATTAATATCAATTGTATAATTTTTTTTAGGTGAAGGTGTTCTATGTTTGAGTCAATTTAATTTTTTTAAATAGAATCCTATTTTTTTAGAATCGTATTTTATACAAGAAACAATTAAAGTTATGTCAGAAAAAATTTTTTTAATGCTGAGAGTTAACGGGAATATTAAATAATTAAAATAAAAAATAAAAAATTCATTGAATATCGAGATCACTTGCAAACTTTTGTTAAACTGGACGATACATATTTTTACCTTCTCTCTTATTATCTTCACTAACTTATATCTCCCTCCCACTCAACTTTCATTAGCCTTGCCCGATCACACTGTCCCAAGTCAAGCGTGTCTAAAGAAGTTTTACTTCAAAAAATTTCCATATTATAAAAAAATGCAAACCTAATTTAGTCGTGAATTTTTCATCACACACATCGCAACCAATATCAGCGATTTCTTTAGGCTGCTCTTTCTCCGAAGCTTCCACCTTAATTGGAATTTTAATTTCTCCTCTTCGGTGTTTTTCTAAATGATTTGTCAATTGAAAACGTAATTTAAATGTTTTCTCACATTCTGTACACTTGAAAGGTCTTTCTCCAGAGTGTGTACGCATATGCAAGCGTAAAGTATAATTATCACGGAAATTATGACCGCATTGTTTGCACTGTACAGGACGAACATCTTTGTGTGACCTTAAATGACGAGCATAATTTTTCCGTAGCATTTCCGCACCACATATTTCACATTTATACGGAATGTTCAAATGTATTTTCATATGTACCTAAAAAAGGAATAATGTTATGGTGTATTTTTATGATTTTATCTTAGTATTTGGTTTCGAGTTGGCGTTATTGGTAGAACCTACATCAACAATCACGAAATTTGTGGCTTACAAGAGGGCCATTACCAAGGTGGCTTTCAAAATGTCCACTCTGGGACTTCTTTATCTATCCCATTTTCACCAGCCCATCGAAACAATTAATTTTTGTAACTAATGTGGTAATCGAGCCAGCCCCGGTAAACGGTTTAAATTGTACTTGGCACTACAACCAACTAACCTACCAAAATTAGCTGCTTTATTTAAAATACTGATATAATTTTTCTAGTTTGAGAAGTTTTTATTTCAAATCTACAAACAAAACATCCATGTATGACGCGCTACACGATACCAAAAGTATGGGGATGTGAGCAAAACGCCTGTGACATGGCCAAGGCATGTGTCAAATTGTGACATTATACTTAAGAAGTCTTTGAGACCTAAAAACTATGTAGGTTGTTTGCAAGCTGGGAATATTTTAGTTTTGTAATTATAATCTATAAAATATAAAAATTACAGTCATTTTACTATTAGTTGACTCATTTCTAAGATATGACTTAAAACGCAATACAGATATCGTTCTTTAAACAGGATGCGATCCTCCAAAAACTATTAATCCAATCGTTCAAGACTTTCAAAAGTTTTATCAAATTATTTTTAGAATATTTTGTTTAGAAATTTGATACAACTCAATAATGTAATTTTGTCAGAAATATCAAAACTAGAATATATTTGACAGTTAAATACACAGTTTTTGAAATATCCACTGATTTCGTGTTTGGACATCGATAAATTGGAATTTTCAAGCGATTTCTCCGGAAGTTGATGAAACTCGAGCATCAAATCGTAAAATGATATTTTTACAAGAGATTTTGTGTATTCTTATGTTTTTCAGCTAAGAATTAAGAGTGACTGTATTACTGTATAATTCATATAGATGAAGATAGATGAATAAAGCAAAATCTTTATCATATTTTAGTTTGCTTACAATTTTTTGAGAATAAAATTATAATTTTATTGTATCGTACCTCTAAATCAACGACCTTTTTGTGACATTGTTGACATTCGACTTTTTTTCGAACCAAACCTTTTTGCCGCCTTTCCTTACGATTCCAATTCTTTGGTTTTGGTTCTTTCTTTTTCTTCTCTGGTGGCGTAAAGATATTAATATCCGGTTCAATATTAGGTGATGGTGGATTTTCATCACGATCCATATCATCTGCCCAATCGTCATTCCAATTACTTGAATTATTTCCATCTTCTTCTTTAAGAATACTCTCAGGTTCTATAGATGGTTTTGAATCGTCTACTACGGGGACCACAGGGGTTGTGTCAATTTTTTCTTGTACTGATTCCGATTGATTGTTGAAAACCTCCTCTTTGTAAACAACATTGAAGGATGTTTCAGCGATACTTTGTAAATACAATTCGAGTTTTATTTGAATCGCTTGACATTGCTTTTTGAATAAATATGCATTTCTTAATTTATCCACACAGAATGAACAAATGTTTTGCGGATATTTGTCCCCTTTCACCACCTAAATATTAACAAAAGTTAACGCAAGTTTAAGATAATAATAGATTTTTGACGGCCTGTTACCGTTATACAAAATAGTGTTGAAAATGATGTGGCGATTCTTGATTGAAACTAAAGTACAAATGGAGATTACCGAATGCTCTGTTTGTGTCTGTAATACTTTCCAAACAGTTTCTGCTTATTCTGTATGAAAACTCTGAACATTAGCCCAGTGTCAAAGCTATCGAATTTCATTTCTAACTCTGTATTAAGACGTTAAAATATTCTGTGAGCATGTTATCTTTACGGAGTTGATTTTCCAAAAACGTGTGCTTATGAAATATTTATTGCCAATAACTAAACAGCCCTAACAAATTTGGTTTTAATTTAATTAGGCGCAAGTTATGGCTCATTGAATGTAACACCTTGATCGACTAAGACGAAAGTTCAAATATTTTAAGTTCCATAATGTAATAGTCGGCAACTATTCAGTTAACACTAATGAAAACTTTCATAAAGTATTAGAAAAGGCGTTTTAAATTCATTGTATTAGAAAAGTTGACATGAGAATTAATACAGCTCTAACAAAAATAAAATTAATAACTAGCCTTTCCACAGAATAGAATACAAAAAATGCAGTTTAGTATTGGCGAAAAGTGAAAATAAAATATCCAAACAAAAATTAGATTTGAAAATACGAGACTAAAGCATCCGATAAAAGTCCTATAAAATACAAGATACCTAAGTAGGCAGTTATATTCTTCAAAATCGATTATAGCCAATTTTTTTAGCAGTTCCCAATTATATACGAATATTTAAATTTCTGAAAATGTGTAAACCATAGACTAAATTGGAAAAGCAAAATATTTGTTGGTGTCAAATAAGTTGTATTGACAATTTTCGATTTGATGCTTCATCGATAGTTAAAAAACAAATCCATTTCGAATGTAATATAAATTACTTAATATAACTTTTTGCATAAACAAATACTTGACACCACAATTTTATTCCACTTTTACCCCCCAAATATTATATTCACAAACATTAGAAAAATTGATTGTAAAATGTCTATGAGAAAAGTTACCTTTATGTCAACGATTTCAGTTAACATGTTTGCAAGTATTAGTGGATCAGCTTCAAAGAGGGACCGTAAATCACCTTGACACGAACATGTACGACAAATATTATGAAATGTGTACATTTTCACAAGAAAATTTTTGTATATTTGGGTTATTTTCTATTTTGATTGACACAGTTTACACATTTACTCTACTTGGACAGTCGGGATGTACAATAATTTATTGTATATTGTAACCGATAGATGGCAAAAAATTTGGAGCGAAATTTTTTTCAATTCAAATTTTAAAAAATATTTTTATATTATTTATAAAAATGCATTGTATAGTCACACGGTTACATTTTAAAATTTATACACACGTTCAAATTGTTATTTGTATTTATGCTAGGTAAAAAAGATGCACATAAATGAATATATTTATGTAATAATTTGCACGATTTGGACTTCGAAATAAAAATGTCACTTTCATGGGGATGCCTCTTCGGTATTTATTAGGATGCAAATATAATTTGTAATAAAATCTAGTAGAAATGTTCTAATGAATCCTATTCAAATTTAATTTAAAATAGATAGGACTGAATCGGAATATTGAATGTATTTGATTTCCTATTCAATCCAATTCATTTCGGCTCAAAATTCTGAATAAGTTTTAATCGGAATTAATTGGAAATAAATCCGATTAAATCTTATATATATCTGATTAAATTTCAATTGGATTTAATCAAACTTTTTACTGGGAAAAAACAATGAATTCATTAACAAAGTATTGAAAACAAAAATGAATCCAAATACAAAGCCACTAAGATCAAAGAGAATTCAATTTAGGATTTTATACAAACCAGGAACTTATACTAATTTTATTTCTTAATCTTTTTATGTGCATTTTTTAAAACGTATAAAAAAATCTGGGCTATAAGTAATATATGGAATCTAGCGACAGGCTAAGTTGTATGTAACCAGAGCTAAATCATTTAACTGTTCCCAGTTAAAACTAAAGAGGGTTACAATTGAGAAGAGTAGTGGGTCAATTATGACTGTCGGTTGAACTGTTGAACTGTATAACTTGGGAATCTGAGACAATCCTTCTTGTAGCACGAGTGTGAAGATCGATGAAAGCTCTACTCACTTCATTTGCACCTCTATATCTTACATCCTCAAGGTGTTAGATATAGAATATCAACTTACGATCCGTCCATTATGGGAACAATTCCAGCTGTGAGCTTCTTTCGTGGCTATTGGTCTCGATAAGATTTTGTGGATAATCTGCTTCTGATGATTCTTTCATTGTACCTTAAGCGAGAAGGTCTCTTGGCCTTAAGGTGAAATTTTATTACAACAATCGTTAACGTGTAAATAGCATATTTAATTAATTGCATGGTAGCGTGTAAACATACACCAAAATTGTTAAAACAATAATAAAACTTAAAATTTTGTAAAAATGAGATTTGTTATTAGAATATGCATTAAACGTTGAAGACAAATTAAAAAAAAAAAAATTTTAATTTCTGTTTTGAATCTCATCTATGTTTATTTAATTATATGTATGAATGTCAAGAACTTAGGCCTTTTATTTATTCATTTCATTTTTAAGTTAATAATGCAAAATTTTTAAATTATTTTATTATGTATCGTTATTTTAATTTCAACTTCGTCGGGGAATATTTTATAAAATATTAAATTTATTAATCTTTTGTTAAGAAATCTTTCGAAGATGATGGCGATAATTACAAAAATTAAACAAGCACAATCATGCGCGTAACTTGAGGGCGGGTTACAGACATGGCTATTCCTAGGCTTGTATAGTTTTTTATGGAGAATAATCACAATATACATTTAATAAAAAAAATTTAGGTGAAAATTGAAAAGATCCTCAAATATTATTTTAATTTATTGAATCATAAATTTATGAGTAAACATTTTTATGAGTAATCTACACAATTATTTCTAATATGAAATTCGGCTGACTTATTATGTAATAATAATTACAAATACGAAAAAAATTGATTCATTAAGCAAGATAGTATAATAAATTCCTTTATACATTGATTGAAATAATTACATAATAATAAGAAAATTTTGAATGGGTTCTTTGTACAAATTATACCAATTTCATAAAAATGCAAATATCCATTTTCTCTAATTTTATAGAAATTTAGCTTGTCGAAGACATTTTATTTACAATTGCTATTTTACGTTTGTTGAAAAATTGTAATCCTTGTTTCAAAGGGAGGTTTAAATTTGATATACTTTAATTTTTGATAAATTAAACAAAAAATTAAATGAATCTTGTATGACGCTTATTCAAAGTAATTAAGATTTGTTTTTAATTTCGATTTGAATGAGTAAAACAATAGACATTTTGATTGAGAAAGAAGAGGATGCTCAATACAATTTTAATGGCATATTATTTTATCTCTTTCTGAATCACGAAAAATATTATCTTCTATCTTAATGTGATTTATGTTTTAATCGTTACGTGTCGCTACTATCCATAGAAGAAGACCAAAGAATTCTGGGAAATGCGTATAATAAAAACGAGTAAAACTGATTCATAAGAAAATACGTCATTAGGGATTTCGTAAAAGTGTGTGATTCAAGTTATTACGTTTTAGTTTTACTGATTTAATTTTTTTTAAATCAGAATTTAATATCGCTAGAACTCGAATTACATTTTTTTAATTAAGTTTTAAATTTTTATTTTAATTTTTTCCGTTTCGTTTTAAAACTTTCTAAACTTAAAAAAAAACAAGTGAGCATTTTTTACGTTGTTCGTGAGTGTAAACGTTTTGTGAATTAGTGAATGCTTTGTTCCGAGTCAGAAAAACATAAAGAAAATTGTATGTTGTTAAAATTATTAAGTCCTGAACCTACAGGTTATGTATCAAAAGTTGAGCAAAATCAAATCGAGGAATTGGATGGAATTTTTAATAAATTATCCTTGGGATTAAATAAATCCGTCCTTGAACCATTAATAAGACGACAATCGCCTACTTGTGATGAATTATCCCGTATAAATGCTCGAGACTTCGTTTTAAAACGTTGTATTCAAGACGAACCCATTGATTTTGATCTTTGCTATCCAGACAGGTTTGTATTTAACTTTTTTTAATTTTCTGATCCGAGAAAAAGGTTTGATTGATTTTATTTTATTCATTTTCATCCATTCTTCTCGGTGGAAACTTTTTTGAAAACCTTTTACGACCAAAGGTCGCCAGTAATTCTACTTTTCTTAATATGACAAATCTTAGCCCCGAAAGATGTATATTATTTTCTATTTTTGAAATTTGACTTTCCATATGTCTCAAACTAAAAAATTTAGTATTTTGCACGTGGAAACGTTTGATCTAAGCATCAAGAATTGTTAAATTGCATAGTTTCAAAAAGTTCGATCAAGAACTATTTTCCATAATCAAAGTAACCTCTAACCTCTTCAAATTTATTAAAATCTATTAAAATTGATCTGAAAAAATTTAATTTGGGGGATCATTAATCTAGCGATGTGCGAAAATTTTTTGAAGCAGAGTAGACACTTTGTATCTGGAACATTCTTGGTGTAGATACTTATATCGTAGATAAATAAATAAAAAAGTAAATAAACTTGTAAAATAGTTTCAAAGCTTTTTCATGCTTATTATTAAAATTTCACTTTACACTTTCTTTTTTACAGTCTTCTACAAAAATGTCACAAAATTGGAGAAGGTGTTTACGGAGAAGTATTTCTATTGAAACAACCGCAAGGTCATGCAACAGTTTTAAAAATACAACCAATCGAAGGTGCACAGTACATAAATGGCGAACCTCAGAAGAAATTCGATGAAATTATTACTGAAATAGTAATAACACAAGAACTAAGTAATCTACGAAGTGACAATGAGTTGAATCGAACAACCTGCTTCACAAAATTACAGAATGTACGATGTGTACGTGGCAAATATCCTGTACGTTTAATTGATGTATGGGAATTATACGAAGAATATCAGGGCTCTGATAATGAACATCCTGAAATATTTGGCGATGAACAGTTGTATATTGTTTTTGAACTGGAGTATAGTGGACGTGATTTAGAATCGTATGAGTTTTTTAATGCTGAACAATCTTATTCAGTATTTATTCAGGTCAGTATAGACACACCTCCCTAGTCCTGTCATTGCATGTATAATTAACTAAAATTATAAATAATTAAACATAACAATTGCCAGAACTGCATATTATTTCAATGGGGAACCATTTCAATTTTAAAAAATTGCATGCCAGTTTACCAATTTAAATAAGACGATATTATCATTTTTCACATACTTAGCCACCAGTTTGTCTTCTGGTAATTGTTATCCAGATTTTTTAAGCAGTTACAATATGAAAAGGAAATCGCCAGCATTGCACCTTGTCATTTATATTTGAACAATTTTTGAACAAGACAGCCATTTAGCTCCCACCTAAAAATTTTTTTTATACGGTTTCTACAGTTAAAAGCTACAGCTACACAAAATTTCAGACCTGCACCTAATGATTTTATTTTGATAAAAAATGTACGTGTTTGATTTACCACCCATGCTTCCGGCCTCGAGATTGACTTCTGGCTACAGAACTGTGGGTTTCCCATCTAGGAAGGAGTGTTTTTTATAAAAATATTTACTGTACCTTATCATTTCTAATTTTTTTAGCCAGCTCTTAGACCATTACATCCCAAATTCTCATAGAATACATTTTTTCTATTCCCTATAATACCTTATAATTGTTTAATTTGGTTACAGGCAGCATTAGCTTTGGGTATTGCTGAAAAAGTATTATCGTTTGAACATCGTGATCTGCATTGGGGTAATCTGTTAATACAACCAACAGATGATCAATATATTGATTTTATTTTAAATGGCAATAAAATCAGTGTTGAAACACATGGAGTAAAAGCAACCATAATTGATTTTACATTATCTCGCATAACATATCAAAATCGTTGCGTTTTTAATAATTTAGCAAACGAACCAGATCTATTCCATGAAAATGCTCAAGAATATCAATTTCAAATTTATAATTTAATGCAACAAAAAAACAAGTAAGTTATTTTTCTATATACCCTATTTCTCATTTCTTTTTATTTTAAGCAGTGCGGGATGAAAAAGAAAATCCAATTTTGTAGACCATTTATTGTTATCTTTATTATTATTATTTTTTTTATAATAGCAATAAAAAAGAAATAAATCTAAGCTAGAATTTTCCTTTTCAGAAATAATTGGGAACATTATGAACCATATACAAATATATTATGGTTACATTATGTAATATTAAAAATGTTGGATGGTGCTCGTTATAAACGTATTCAATCTACAAAACATGCCAGAAATATGAAAATTTTGGAAAATATATCAAATCAATTGGTGACTTATCAAAGTGTTGAAGAATTTGTTGAGAAATTTTATTTTTGTAAAGAACAAAATAATGTTTCATTGTTTTAAATTATATATATATATATAATTTTTTTTAAATTCATCCTTATAATGTTTAATCTAATCCTTAAATCAATCCTTTTCATTTCTATAATCAGACATTAACAAAATATATTTTAATAAATTAAATAAAAAATTTGGATAGTTGTTATATAAATTTATTTTTATTCATTATTACATAATAAAACATTGAAGAAAATGTTTCAGGCTTTTATTTATGATTTTCCTTAGAACATGCACTATATATACCAGAAATTTGTTTTTGTTGCCATTTCAAAGGACATTTGATAATGCCTTGGAGCCCTGATCTGCAGTGGCAAAAAACATAACTAATTGCAAGCGATTTTCACAAAATTTTCTTGAGGACAATTCAAAATGTTTTCAAATGATAATGGATTCATAATTGTTCTGAACTATTAAATGGATGATGCTTCAAAACTTTCCAATCAAAGTCTCATAGTTTAGTTTCTAGCGGGACACTATGAATGTGGCCTGATGTTGCCTTGATGAAACAATTACTTTCCTTATGTCTAATTATAGCCATTTCTGGCCAATCGTTAGTTTCAAATAGTCCAATTGTTGACAGTAGATTCGAGTTTAATGTTTGATAACGTTAAAGTAATCAACTAAACACTGCATAATCTTTTTAAAAGTCACCGATTAAGTCGCTTCGCCAACTTAAGACTATGCTTACAAACAATATTATCATATTTAACAATTAGTGTGGTACCTAAATATCGAGCTTGTTTTGAATTTAATTATGAAAATAATTTAATACTTTGTAGCCTTTTGCTTCTGGGCTATGTTATGAGTGCGAACATCTCAGTTTATTTCTAGAATCGAATCGACGAAATGAAAAATGAGCGTGGTTCACTGTAGCTGCAGTATCGGAGCATTAAATATTCATCATTTCAGTTGATTGACTCGTAAAATATACCGAACTTTTTCTTTGTTGGCGTTCACGGCAAGTTTTATGTACACAGATATATTTTCAAGCTTTTGCAAATTAATTATCGTAAGCTACACATTTATTTGATTTGATTTTATCACATTCATTTAAAAATCAATGTTTCTTTTCATGTTTTTTCATACTACTCGAATCATAAAACCCCTTATTGCACACTGTACATAAATAAGGTTTTTCTCCTGTATGTATTCGCATATGTACAGTTAAATTTCCATTTTGTGCAAATTGTTTATCACATACTGTACATTTATAAGGTTTCTCTCCGCTGTGCGTTAAACTATGATACTTTAAATGTGGCCGTTGTCTAAAACTTTGATTGCAAATTGTACATTTATACGGTTTATCTCCAGTATGAATTCGTTGATGTGTGCTTAATGAAACCTTAAATGTGAAAATTTTATCACAAAATTTACATTGAAATTCTTTAGTTTTTGTATGAATTTTCTTATGATTCCATAAAATTGATGCATGTGAAAATGATTTTTCACATTCGGAACATTTAAAAGGTTTTGCCCCTGTATGTATAATTTCATGACATTTTAAAGCAGAAGCTTTTATAAATGCTTTGTTACACGTACAACATTTGTAAGGTTTTTCGCCAGTGTGAGTACGAATATGTAATATTAGTGCGGGGCGTGATGAAAAAGATTTTCCACAATGATTACATAAATTTGATTTTTCGCCTGTTTCATGAATTTTTAAATGTTTATTTAAACATGATTTTGCTATAAAGCTTCGACCACATTTCGAACATTGGTGTTTTATGTGTCGCCGCTTTTTCTTACGATAAATGTTTTCTAAGTTATTTTTACATAAATCCCCATTTTCTGATTTAATAGTACATAAATCTTTTATCTGTTCTCGACTGTTGTCCAAATGAACCGATTCAATTTCATTTTCATATAAATCATTTTCAGGTTTAATGGCACCTTCCTCGATATTCTCTGCTTTAACAATTAATAACGAAGAATTTAAATATTTCTCGAATTTCAAATAAGTACTATGACATTGTTTTTTAAAATTGAAAGCATTTTGCAATTTTTCTAAACAATAGGTACAAATATTTTGTGGATATTGATCATTTTTCAAAATTTTTAAATCAACAATTTCTGTTAGCATGTCAACAATGCGGATTGGATTTTCGATAAAAAGTGATTTTAAATTGCCTTCCGAGGAACATGTGCGGCATAAAGTTTCAAAATTATACATTTGTAAAAAAAAATTTTACTGTCCACTTTAATTTGAATTTCGATTTAGATTATTTTATATAGATTAAAACTGTGTTTATTTTGTGGCGACGAAATTTGTATATAAGTTTTTAAATTCTTTAATTCAGAATAAGTCTTAAAATGATAAAAATTGTCATACGTGTCAGAATGCTACAATACTTATTTAAAATTTATATGAGTTTTCATCCAGAAAAGCGACCCCTCTACATTATACTATAGGATGTAGAGGGTGCTGCAATAAAAGTACAATTTTATAATTTTTTTTTTTTTTTTAATTTCTGGCTTTAGCTACTTTCAGCTATATAGCCATTAACCAAAGGGGAAATTTTATAATTAAACGTAACTTAGGCCATTCATAATTTGTAAGATGTTTTTGTAACTAATTTTACTGTTTCTCTAAGATGGCTAGTTTTGTGAATCCCGCTAGCTTTCATTTTACTATTCAATGATTAGCTTTTTTAGATAGAACTTGAAACTAGCACGATTTATCGTTCTATGATCAGAATTTTAAGCGATATCTCTAAACCTTTACAAGAAATACCGAAATATATGCGATATATTTAATTTTTGCGTATGTTTTTAATATAATTCTATTCATAGAAATAAATCTCAAAGCGCTTCAAGTTATATTTCAGAAATTATTTATTATTTCTTTTTCTATCATATATTCTTTCTGTTTGATTAATTTTTGTGAGTTTTAATTTGTAGAAATACATTTAGAATAAATTTTTTTTTTGGAATTAAATAAATTTTTCTTTTAAAATTTTGTTAACTAACCACTTTATTTTATTATTAAAAGTTTACATGTTTCGGTTTTTATCCTTTTATATAAACAGGGCAATAAAAAAAAACCGTAAAAAATAAACTTGTAATAATAAAATAAAGTGGAATTGAAAATTAACAAAATTATAAAAGAATTGTTTTATTTCATTTTAAAAAAAATCTATTTCAGTTTGAGTTTAAAATTCTTTTGAATATTTATATTAAGGAGATACTATACATAAAAAAGACGGATTAAGAATTTATGATACCCGAAAGAATGAGACACGCAGTTATCACAGCGTACGTTTATATTTTCTATAGCGTACACCCATTAGTCGTTATCTTAAAATTTTAAGATAATGATTTGGCTCGATTTCGCTGATTATGTATCACCCTATAGGTACATTTTTTTCTCTGAAAAAATTAAAATTTCTTAGGGAATTTGACAAAGAAAATAACAAAAAATTGGTAGCTCTGATGTTATATTTTATATATTTTTTTTTTATTTATTAAAAGCTGCCACCTTTCTGCCAAAAACACCTAAATGAGACAGTGTGCCATACAATGTTTAATATCCATTAAAAAAGTGATAAAAATTTGTATGGACTCAAACATATCAGTGCATTTGTGAATGTGGCTATACATTAAAATAATTAAATCCATGTGAATATATAAAATTTAACCAAAAAATATTATTACGTGCAAATATTTTTGAGAAATAAAATGTATACATTTAATAATATTTGTCGTACATGTTCATGTCAAGGTGAATTACGATCTCTTTTTGTCGCTGATCCGCTAATATTTGCAAATATGTTAACGGAAGTTGTGGATCTAAAGGTAATTATCGGTTATCCTTTTATTGTAAGTTTTTTAATGGAAAATTTTATGATGCCATGTAAGATGATATTTAAATTATTCCATTATATGTAAAGACTTCTCTAATTTATCCAAGGTGCTCGAGACGCGGTAATATAAAGTATTTATTGGTATTTGTCTGAACGCGATTTACTTTAGAAGGATTCTAGATGCCTCCACTTTCTAAAAATAATTCTAGCCTAATACAGTTAAGTTTACTAACTGCTTAAACCGAATTTAGACTGAACCTATTTTAGAGAGATTCCTTCTAAATATATATAATTCTAACCCAGTAGAACAGTTAACGTAATTTAAAATTCATGAAATCGATATAATCTAAAATACTGCATACCTAATTATAATACATATTATCTAATAGGCTCGATTACGATATCCAGGGCGCCTCGATTTTTTGATGAATTTGAATACGTATTATCTGCAAATTTTGCTATACCTAAATAAGTATCGTTAAAAAACAAATTAAGAAATGTGGATAAAGATTTTAGTTTTTAAAAATTAAATGTATTAAAGAAGTCTCAAACTTCAAAAGATACCTTTGAGGGTTTGTCATGATTTTATTTAGACGTTTTTTTTCGGATGCTTCTACAGTCCATCAGGGTAGACAAATTTTCGTCAAAATCACCCACATATTGCCAATTTTTAACATCCAACATGCTAAAGCATTTCCACATTAGCGGTTACTCGTTTTTCTTAACTTAAAAAACGACTTTTTTAATTGATTGATGTTTTCCACTTTGTGAGGTGTCTAAGTAATTTGAAACGCTTTTATAATTTTGAGGATGTTGGTTTCTTGGAGAATTCGATGTAGAGTTCAAATTTCAAACTATATGCCAGATATTATTTTTATAAATTAATGATGAGAATCATAAATCATCGAAATTCCAATGGGGATTTTGCAGGTTCAAATTTTCAATTAACAAGTAAATTTGTAAAATTTTTTTTAGTCTTTTAATTACTCAAGTAAAATGAACTGAAATAAAATATTTTAATGTCTTTTGTTATTCTCATCAAGTATGGATACAAAATAACGTATAATAATTTATTTAAAGTACACTTCTATCTTCGATCCACTTTAATGCTATATCATATTCTCCAAAAATAATAATTTTTAAAATCTGTTTTAGGTTGTAAAAGGAGATAAATTTCCACAAAATATTTGTAATTTTTGTTTGGAAAAATTAAAATCCGCTTATTTATTTAAAAAACAATGTCAAGCAATTCAAATAAAACTAGAATTATATCTACAAAGTATTGCCGATACACCGTACAACATCGTCTATAAAGAAGAAGTTTCAGCTCCTGCTGTTCAGAATGATATTCATGAAAACAAACAATTTGAACCACAACAAGTTGTTACGCCACCTGTTGAAGAATCAAATCCAGTTTTAGATTCAATGGATAATAGTTTAAAGGAAGAAGAAAATGGGGAAAATAATTCGAATAATTGGCAGCACGAAGAATGGGATGATATGGATCGTAGCTCTCCAACGCCATCTATCGAACCAGAAATTAATTTATTTACACCACCAGAGCAACAGACGTCGAAAGAACGTAAAAAAAATAAAAAACGCGCACGAACTAAAGGTGCAGTTCGAAAAAAGGTAGAATGTACTGAATGCCATAAAAAAGTTAATGATCTAGAACTGCATATGAAAATCCATTTAAACATTCCATATAAATGTGAAATATGTGGAGCGGAAATGTTACGAAAAAATTATTCACGCCATTTAAAAGTACACAAAAACGAACGTCCCATCCCTTGCACATTATGTCCTCGACATTTTAGGGATAATTATACTTTACGATTACATATGAGAACACATTCAGGCGATCGACCCTATAAATGCACATTGTGCGAACGAGCCTTTAAATTACGTTTCCAATTGACAAATCATCTAAACAAACATTATGCGGGGGAAATTAAGGAACCAGTTAAGGAAGAAATACCAGAGAAAGAAATGGAAAAAATGGATATAGTTATAGCGGATGTGGAATGCGATGAATGTAATGAGAAATTCACAACAAAATTAGGTTTATCGAGACATAAAAGTTTAACGCATGGAACGGGATCTAGTGGATCATGTTTATGTAATTTTTGTGGAAAATTATTAGCGTCGAAATTATCGTTAAAACAACATCAACACCATTGTTCGGTAAAAAAAGACGCCGATTCGAAAGATAGCAAGGATGATGATTCGAAAGAATTCGAATGTGAAACATGTAATAAAAAATATGTTTCAAAAGATGCACTTTCACGTCATAAAACGACACATCGCAAGAAACCACCACATTTATGTACCTTATGTGGAAAATTATTCTCGTCAAAAGTTACTCTAAAAGGTCATCAACTAATACATTTAGGTCGTAAACCTTATAAATGCAATGTTTGTAATCAAAATTTCCGACATAAACAACATTTATCCGATCATCGTCGTATTCATACAGGAGAAAAACCATTTAAGTGTACATTGTGTGATAAAGCTTATTCGTTAAAAAAAATTTTAACCGTACATATGAGAATACATACTGGTGAAAATCCATATAGTTGTCCATTTTGTAATAAAGGCTTTTATGATTTAAGTAATTATAAGCGACATGTTGCATCACATAAGACAAATGATGGCATGTCGAAAAAAATGCATCATCATTATCAGCAAAATATTAACTTACAAAATATGTCAAATAATTTACAGAATATTTCTAATAATTTTAACACGCAAAATAATAATCATGTTCAACAACAAGCTCATCCCCCGACAAATCAAATGGGATTTAATCAGGTTTTGCAATCTTAATCTGATTCAAACCAAGTGTTTTAAAATGAGACAGAGATATTTGTGATAAAAAGCAAAATTTTTGCCAACAACAATTACCAACAGTTACCACGGTGTTTATGGAAATTTATTTCTTGTTGGCGAACTTTCTGTTGATTGCACAGTAACATAGTAAATTACTTAAATTATTTAAAAATGTATAACTAAAAATTAGAATAGGCGGAAACCTTTTTTACTTATATAATTGCTGTTCGCATTATAATTGCTCGAACAAAAAAAAAACACCTTTGGCCTAAAATGATTATGTAGATCATATTATTTTGTCAATAAAAAATATTGTTCATAAAAGGCAATATAAATTAATATAAATTAGTTTAAAAAAATTTGAAAATATTAATTTTCATAAGAAAATTTATTTATCGAGGTTACGTTATATCAGTATTATTCATGTGCAATATTAATACTTTAGAAGCTGAATTCAGTAGCGTGTATATATTAAGATTTAAAAGATTGTTCATCAAAACTTTTGAGATTTAATTTTTAATGTGACCTAATATGTTGATCGTCGTTGATTTGGGGACACTTAATTCGTACTTAATATATTGTAATCGAAATACATATGTATGGTAAAAAAATTATCTAGGTATTAGTATAAATTAGCTAACTATAAATTTCTCTCTTGACTATTAAAATTAAGATTTTAAAATCCTTTTATATTTACAGTTGATATTGCAACTAGGAACAAAAACAAAAGATTCCTAATATTTTCTGCTTTTTTAAGGGCTCTTCAGTCTCTCAAAAATTCCAATATATCAATTAAAACTAACTTCAAAAATTTTAGAAATCAGGAATAAAGGTTCTGAATTTTATAAAAATAATAAATTTTAACAAATATAAAATTTGTTTGAATATCTTCCCAAATTAGTATCGAGGGATTTTATAAGTT